>CANYLF015379721.1:0-19201 GCA_948193215.1 Bocquillonia castaneifolia
ATATAACATATGCTATACTTGATGCCAAATTTGGCACCAAATATAGCATATGCTAAATTTAGCATAAGAAATAGCATTGCATTGGAGTTAATTTTTCTATCATATTGCTAAATTATAGTATTGGCACTCCAATATAGCATTATATTGGAGATGTTTTAACATACTTTTACAAAATATTAATCTACAACAACTTTCTAATTGAAAAAAATATGTTAACCTGGGTTTCAAACATCAGACATTCACCCTCTACTTATATATAGTAGTGTCAATCTATTAAGGTTATACACATTATTACTTGCACAACAACATAAGTCCAAAAAATAATTCCAAAAAAAAATAAAACTTAGTTTGGTTCAGGCACATAATATTAAACCAAACACAATTAATGCTCTTATAAATTACAATCCGCGTATCGCGCTGGCATAACGCTAGTTAAGACTGAATTTATCTGTACCTATTGATATGCAAAAATAATTAAGGGATTGTAAGAACTTATAATATAAATTTAAAATCATGCCACAAACTAAATGATTTAGTGAAATTTACATTTCAATAAAAAGGTTTGGATTTAATTAGTCTTTAATAAAAATTTTATTAGATTGCAACAAAATTCAAAATTCCATTATAATTGTGATAGATGAATATGAATTTGTTTGACATTATGTAGTATTTTAAGAAAATTTATACGAATAGCACACCAATCATTACAAGAGAAATGCAAATTCTTTTTCTTGTCTTTTCCCTTCGTCTCTTGTACAAATAGCACGCCCATACATGTTGTTGGAAGTCGGAGTGTCATTTTCAAGGGAAGACGATCCAGTCGAAGGAAATTTTAGTCGCATAAACCCCCGTGAACCCGTAAATCTGAAGAGCATGCCGCAAGCAAATTTAATCTTTTTTTTTTGTATTACTTAGTATGTATAAAAAAATTAGCTCCGTACCAGTAGAGACTAAGATGAGGTGGCCTATAAAGAAAGATAAGAGCCTCTACTCTTCAACCAAAGATCCCATCTTTTATTGAAATGTGCACCTTTCTTGAGAAGGGTGCAAATAGGTTTTAGAGGGTTTAGTTGGATCTGACTGAGACACCCACTTTTTTAGGCCTTTTCTTTTGTTTGGAGGAACCAAGTTGCTCGACTGAAAAGGAGAGGAACGAGTATGAAGAGAAACTTCTATTTCTATAGATTGAAGAAAAGCTTCATTTCTGCTTTCTTACGAGTAAGAGCTTGAATACAAAAACCATTGCATTTGTTGTTCTCGTACTCCCGAATGGCTCACTCCTCTTTTAGGCGACTTCAGAAGTATTATGTCTAGCTTTGCTAACCCTTACTCTAGAATACAAAAACCATTGCATTTGTTGTTCTCGTATTTTCGGATAGCTCACTCCTCTTTCAGGCGACTTCAGAAGTATTATTATGTCTAGCTTTGCTAACCTTTTCTACGGTGACAACATGATTTCTTAGCTTCTCTGTTCCCAGGAGTTTTGAAGTTCCCAGGAGCTTCGAAGTTCTAGGGATGTTGCTTATATATATATATATATATATATATAATCCCAGCTCTTACAAACATACTTGTACTAGAATATTCTAGAGGTTGTATTGACTTTACACCACCTATAAGTTTCGGAGTGAAGATTACTTTTTAGAAAGTGTCAAAGATGTCTCCATCTTCTTGCTTGCAAGACAAGGGTTAAGATCGATCAAAACTAGAAATAGAAAGGTAATACATGTGCTTCAGGCACAAAAGAGGATAAAAATGAGCAAGAAATTACCATGGAATTAGATAATTTTTCTGATTTAACTATTGAAGTAGAGGTTTGCAATGCTACGTACAGTACCAAATTATATGCACATTCACAACAAAAGGGGATTGTTGGGACTGGGCTTTCAAAAAAATAAATTTCAGCCAGAAACATAAATTGGTATTGAGCTCTGAGCGCCCGGAAAACAGTCAATTTGATTTGATTTCAGCATGTTTAGCTACAGAAATTGTCCGTTTCGTATTGGATAGAGCCATTGATTTGAAGCTGCCATCCAATTCATAGCCTATTGACAGTAACATGATTCTTAAATACCTGTCTCTTAACCAACTGAAACCTCCCTCCTAAGTCAGCTCTAGCTTAAGTTCCTTTAGTGAGAAGTCTATCAAGTGTTTGCTTGCTTTCAGTTTCAGTTCAGATAAGCCTCGTGTGATGTGATTCATGTGAACTAATGCTATATCTTAGTAGTTCTACCTCAATTTGTATTATACAACCCCCGCAATTATAACAACAATAATTATACAACAATAATAAGATGCTGGGGAGGTAGATAGTCAACTGAAGTTTACGCTTCGTAAACTATAGGCTGTTCTCCTTCAAGTTCAGATATAACAATTAAAGAGTCTCCACTTCCAAGAGAGAGGGGTTCTGACTTGGGAACCGGATTAATAACCTGCAAATGTTAAGGCTTGGATTAGATGTCTGTATGAAATCTTTGTAATAAGACCAAATATGGTGATCCTGCACTTCTTAGTCTCACCTTTTTATTGTCTTTGACGTAACCTATAGCAACCTCTCTCCGTAAAAATGCCCGTTCAGAGAGCTCAAAGAATGAAGGATTCTCCCCCTCTGTCATGTATAGGCTAATATCCTGCCACAGAAGGAAATTGAGGATAAATGGATCGGTTTAAATATACCTGCAACCTCACTTACAGTGGGAAACTGTTTGATTTGATTGGAAAATGCTTGGATGGACCACGGTCCACAAGTAGGATCGTGAACCAACCAATCACATGTTTACACGTCATCAAATGTCTCACTTTTCCCAACAACTATCAAAAAGTTATCATAAAAAGCTGACACATCTTATACACTTTGATGACGTGTCAACATGGTCCATCCAAGAATTTTCCTTATTCGTAACATTATAAATTTTAACCAATTGATTTATCTCAAAATAAATAACCAACATGCTTTCACTATTTTATTACTTTTACCTAATTAGCATATATTTAACTTCTCTGGCACTGCTTTCACACACTTGACTATTATTGACAAAATGCCAGATCACCAATAGAAAGTGTAATCTATCACCAATAAATAACTAACTTACAATCACATTTAAAAAAAAAAATAACCTACCGATGACATTCAGTTTCCTATGAAATAATAGCAGCACAAAATTAAACCAAGTATAAATTTAGAAAGGCCGCATTATGCAACCAGTACGCATGTGCCTATGGTTAAATAATTCCTTTCGCTCACTTATCCTTGGACCAAAGAATATTGGAGATGCAAAGTATCATTTTTTGAGAGAAATTTTTACCTTAACATATATCTCATCGCCATCTGCATCTAGAATGTCTTTCCACACCTCATTCAGTTCACTGTTCTCCGCCACTGTTATGAAAACAAATGTTAACCATTGAAATCTAACAATGGAATAATGGACATTGTACCATAGCAGCTACTGTAAAATGATTCAGGACCTTGAGCTGTAACAAGGCTCATTATTTCCTCTGCCGCTATGTAAGTCAGGGATGGTTTGATTCTTGTAATCTGAAGAGATTAAATTATGCGTATGTAAATGTAAAATTAAAATTAGAAAGGTAATGTCAAAGAACTGATCTTTTCTGCAGAAAGATGTTTTACCTGTTTGCCTAATTTTGAGTCGACAATCTCCGCAACTAGATTCTGTGGCTGCAAAATGATAAATTATTATTTTGATTCTCATTTCACCCAGAAGATTAAAAAATGAAGTCAAATTGATCAAATTCATTTTAGGATTATCACTCACCTTAACTCCAAGTTTACTGCAGATATTTTCAGCAAGGAGAAGGGAAAATGCGGATTGCTTATCTGCCCTGGATGAATCTGAAGAGAGGATAATTAAAACAAGGCTTCTTTCAATTTTATAAATTATAAAAAATTGTTACCTCCAAGAAGGTATTCTCTATCTGATATCACAGCAATAGATAAAGGAATATCTTCTCCTTTCTGATGTGACTTTTGAATATTGATAATGGCTTCCTTCAAGGTATCATGATCCATGGGATTTCCAAGCTGAGCCAATTTAAAAGCCATGTAGAAATAGAAGGAAAGAAGGTTTTCAAGAAACCAAAAAAACAGAAAAATGGAAAGGAAGATCTCTACTGAATTTTCCGGTTGACTTACCCTATGGGAAACTCGGACGTGTTTAAGGCGTACCCTACCATTGCTCTTGCTTGTTCTTTGCCTGTCCTCTACTGGTACATCTGATAAAATTTCCTGCACATACAGAGTGATGGTGATCCTAAAAATGTACCCTTGCTTGTTTGATCTAAAAAGTTCAATATTGTGATAAACGAAAACAAAGTTTGACTCTGTCAACTTTCAATTATTAATGTGTTATTTGTTATTGAAACCTAAAGCAGAATTCCCTACAGTCGTAATATTAAACATTGAAAAATGAAGAGGAAGATGAAAAAAAGGAACAAGGGTAACGACAAAGGAAAGAAGAAGCAAAGTGTGTATTACCGTGGTTAGACAGTGAGTTTCCAAATGCAGTGGTAACATATATTCTAGCCTTCTTCAGCAAGGAACAATTAAGTGACACCATTTTAGTAACAGATGGGAAAGCCCAACTGTGTGGGGGAATACCAGGATGCATTTGCATTATCGGTTAAATGGATAACCAAGTTATTCGAAACTGAGTTCAACATATCCTAGTGCTCCTTTGAAAGATGTGAACTTACTTTCTATTGATTGCTACTTTTAAAGATGTGAAGTTACTTTCTATTAAATGGCTGTTGATGGCCATCCCAGATGCCGACTTGTATTAAAACATGTGAGAGATGAAAAAAAATTGAAATGACAAAAGGAAAGAAGAGGAAAACTACAGACGTATGCCTGGGGACAATTTCCAAATAAAAATATACTTTCTTCTTTTTCCAGGATCTAGATGTCAATGGAGCTTGAAGTAAACATTTCTCATAGAGGATTGAATGAAGCTACTGCATAAAAGTTGCACTTAAAATACTCAAGAAGCAAAAAAAAAGAGACATTTTCAATTCTCAAGTAAAGCATGACATTAAGTAAAAGAACCTCTTCTGAAATTAAGTAAAAGAACCTCTTCCACTAATCTATAATCATTAGCCAAACTTGTTAAAATTGCCTAAGACTACAAGAGACTTTAGGAATAGGTATAATTTGAAAAATAGAAAACAAAGCTCCACATATAAAGCATACCACTATGCTTCCAGGTCCGAGATAATTATCATACTCTTCAATCATTTCTACAACATCTGGGCGCCATCCAAGTAATAGTATACATTCTTTTGGTCCTGGAGAGAAGTCTGATGCCTGCTTTGACAAGGTAATGAGTCATAAAAGTCAACATATAAATCAATGTCACTAGAGAATCATCACTCTGAAAACCTTTGATCCTGATATGTTGGGACGTGTCACAATATTCTCAAGCCGTGTTCTTCTCAATTCGACAGCATGATTTATTTCTTTATTGTCTTCTTCAACTTTCGGATTCTTCAAAGACGAAGTTCCTTCTTTGAAAACACTAGAATATGGAATTTCTGGTCTCCTCCTCCCATGAACAGGTCCAATAAACAAAATCTATAAGTGAACAAAACAGAGATCATAAACAAAGAGAAGAAAATATAAACTCAACAACACAGTGCAGTGACGCACTTAAAAAATGACAAAAAAAACCACACGTTTCCTTGCAAAAATTAGACATCCAGAATCATTTAACAAAGATAAATTCAATATCAACCACAATCAGCAGAGATAACATGATTGCAATTAGGTCAATATATTAGTTCCTATTGGACCTGACTTCAATCAGTGTTGAAGACTTTTTGTGCTTATTAGTTGTAGGATGGAAATTAAATTTTTCAAATGGCTTAACCAACCATCACATTCTAATTCATTTCTTGCTACTTGCACAATTATCAACTAAACTAGATTGCATCACGAAGCTGCTGTCCTAAATCTGAAAACTGAGAGGAATGAGAATGGAGGTTCACAAAATCCACAGAACCTGCATACCTTATCAGTTTGTTGCAAGATTTCATCATCATTTGGGTGGAAATATAGCTTCCCATCCTGGAAAAGGCCACAAACAACCACCTGAAAAGATAACCATTTAGAGAAAAAAATAAATAGATAAGACAGTTCTGCTTTTATCAGAAGTTTTCTGCAGATAGCGTCACCTCTTGAAATCCACGTCTTAGTTTCCTATACGTAATTCCAGCCAGATTAGGGAAACTGCAAAGATTAAATACATTTTCTGCAATGAGTAAAAAAGATATCAATTAGTGTTTAGGTATCAAAAGAATTAATGAGGGAGAGATAAAGATGATGAAAAGAAAAGGAAAGGATACTATTTTTTTTACAAAAAGAAAAGATCTGTTGATCTGCAGATGCAAATCTCTCTCTCCCTCTCTCTCACTCTCTCGATATATAGATATAGATATAGATATGTTACTCTTGAAATACACCAAAACAACATGCAAGAAACTCTCTACCTGTGTCATCACTCTATCTCTCAATTAAACAAAAACAAAGAGGAGAAAAACAATTTTGCAGCATAATTCAAGAATGAAAGTTCATACAGTACTTCGATAATTAAGCAAATGTCTGTAGATTTTTATCAGCCCATTCTGCCTAGAGCACTGAACAAATAGTTTCGAGACAACATTCTCCACTGGTTCTACTTTCACGCCTGAAATTGACTTTAGGAGCTCACATGTATTGGAGTTTGAGACCTGTATTTCAAAACCAATACCATATGCAAAATACATCATCCATAATAATCACCATTATTTATTCATAAATAGCCTTTGATAGGTTAAGCACCTCAACAATGGTGGGGACGGATCCCATTTCGGTAATAGGTTGAAGAGCTAACACAGATAGAAAAGCATTGGTATCAACTTCATACCTAAAACAATTGAAATTCGATATCAATATGATTTTAGCCAACATATATTCAAGAATACAAAAAATCCAAGATGTATGTTAGCACCGGTGAAGGTTGAAGCACATAATTTTCATCTCATGGATCATGGACCATTAGATCCTACATGAGTTTTATTTTTGCACCTGGATTAATTTGTAGTATTTCCATTGTTAAAAGTTTAAACATGACTAGTATCTTTATTCTTTCCCCTAGCCCTATTCCATTGAGCATACTCTGTTGAAATAAAGGTAAAACAATGCAGTATCCTAGACACAGTATTTTCAGTCACAAACCAAATAATATCAATGATACTACAAGCAAGCCAAATAGCCCAGAAGGAAAAAAAAGAGAAGACTGGAGGTGACAATGGATGAGATAATGGGAAAAAAAATTAAAGAAAACCAATATGCAAAAATTATGACAGAATTGTGCCAATAATTACATAAATTATCATTGTAGTAGTTCATGAACTGATCGAAATTATCAAAGGATCCACAAAACTTGTAAAACCTTAGCAACTTCTTCCAATGCAGCAAGTAAAATAAACTCTATGAGCTGCTACGCATCACTATAGTCTGAATGAGCACCATAGTATAGGGTCCAAGAAATATGTGTGGGTGCCCAACATTTTAAGCAAGGAGGGGAAAAAAATAACTGATATTCATCATCAACATATACTTCAAAATATAACGCCAAAAAAATTCAGTACAGAAGAGAGAAGTTCAATCCATGTACTGAGAACCAACCATTAGTCATGTAATGTTAATCAACATGATAGTTAAAATTCCCATTTTCGACGAGGTAGTAGAAAACTTCCCTGACCAACCTGTTCTCAAAAATTTTATCGGATCAAATCCATAAATCACAATATTCACTGATGAACATTGTGAATATAATGGCACACACAACAGTATCAATGTTATAATAAAAGAACAATCTTATAACTACCACAAGGTGATTTCTACAGTGATAAGTAATTTCATGGATAAAATATGATTACCGGTCCCCTTTTGTTGCTGGCAATACAATTATTGCCCGTGCTTTATTGGCTGCAGCTCTTTCAAATGATTTCGTAAGGCTAAGGCTGCAACTGTAGAAATGGAAGCCACCCAAAACAAATGAGTGAAATGCTGAAGTCATATGCTCTAGTTGTTTGATTTGACATAATGATAATTGGTGACAAGTGATTATTGCTAATATGTGATTTTTTTTTAATAAGCATTGGTAATAGGTGATTGGACATATAATAGGCACATATCCCGTGCTATTGTGAAACATGCAGCAGATGAGGCCACAAAGCAAAGGGGAACAATTTCTAGTTCAATATTATGTCCCTGAAGAGAGCATAAGTGGTCTTGTGGAAAGAAAGAACAAGTCATATTATTACATTGCACAGAAATTGAGAGAAGAGAACAAATACAAACACCTCTTAGTGAGTACATCTATATGCTTGAGATCTCTGGCAAAATTGTCAGCTAACTTGTCTATTTGCTTTCTTGGTAGATCAGACATGAGAAGAATTCTCTGTCTCCTGTAAAGACATGCACAAGATAAGTCAAAGGAACCAAAACGTAGCAAATAGTATTGATAGAGAACCTATGCTGGCAGCATGAGAACAAATTACCTAACTGTAGCAGTGCCTAAGCGGACAGCAAACTCATGATACTTATTTATCTGCTTCAGTATAGGAGAAAGTTTACTGTTTACTCCACAAATGATGATATGATCAGCCTCAAGTACTTGCATTTGGGCACCATCCCTGAGTCTTTGCATGTTATTCTGTCCAAGTAATAATCCTAAGAAGTCATATAAATATAATATAAGTCAGATTTAGTAAGTAATTCAGTCTGCAATAGTTTACCCTGAACTGCTCTGTCATTGTACTCAATAGCCGAGAGTAGAACAGTATGCCCCATATGGCAAGAACAAAGCCAATAACACGTTCGACACGTGTTCTTTGCTGCAGTTCCACATGTAATATAGTTCTTTAGCAATAACAAGCATAAATTGGCAATTTTGAAACCATGAGTGGTATTTCAAGTAAACAAAACTGTAAGGTTAATGGGACTTCATCAAACCTTAAGATGAGTAGATGAGGAACACAGACAAGCCCAGGCTTCCCAGAAGCAGTCTTCCAGAGATTGTGAACCCCTGGGTCATTTAGCACATAATTAGACTGACAAGCAAGATAGCAAATGCTACAAAAGTCAGATTGAGAGAATAACCAAATCACATCCTGAAGTAATGAAAGAACAGCAATAAATATAGGGGGAAAGAACTTTTGAGAGAACTCACATGGAACAGTTTCAACTTGTAACATAACAGCCTTTAGATGTATGCAATATCTTATGATTCTTTATCATATAGAAGCATGGGCGGACCTAGGTGTTGTATATGGTAGGCAATTGTCCACCTTACCAAAAATATTTTGTGAGTAATATCTATAATTTTTGCTTAATTAACTTATTGTTTCTTTTAAAAATATGTGGTATTGCCCACCTTAAAATTGTTATTTTACTCATTGCCCACCTTAAAATTATTTCTTGCTTCATTTTATTAATCATGCTAGAATTTTGCCCGCCATAAAAAAAATTTCTAGGTTCGCCACTGTATAGAAGTATATATTTGAACTAAAGCTAGGGATTTTCCCAAACATAAAAGCATCTATGAAAGCAGAAAGGACCCATATATTTAATATTTTATACATTTGCCTTAAGTCTCAATAAACATATAAAACAGCATATGAGAGATAAGATAAGAAGGGGATTTGTGAAAGTACATAGAAAACAATCCATCTAAGGAAAGAAGCAACATGAGCAATTCCTCCTATACATGCCAATTCTCTTCAGCACACTCAAGAGATAAATTGCCACTTAATGGTATGTCAAGATCAAAATGCATATCTTCCAGGAAAAGAAAAGGCTCGACAGCCATCGTTGAAATGAAAGGGAACCACCAAGGCAACGGCTAGCCAACAAAGACCATTTATGTAAATGGTTTAAAATAAACAAAACTTTCAGAGGACAAATCAGAACCCCCTTGCTAGGCATAATGGTATTTGCTACCTGTTACACGCTGGTTTAAAATTCATAAAGGAAGTACAGAGAAAGGAGATGATAAACTCAGAGAGATACTATGGCAAGTATAATGTATTTTAAAATTTTCTTCCTTGACCCTAATTTCAATAAAACCTAAGGATTGCACACCAAAGGAAGTGAGTTGTAATTCTGCAAATGCCATCAAGCATGAGATACATAGGCATGCCAAAAGAGACCATGTTATTTCATATATATTAACTAGAGAAACTGCAGCTACATCTTAGTTTCTCCAGAAAATACGAGTAGATTACCTGAACTTGAAAAATAGGAAACCACCAACGGCAACAAATGAGAAGCAAGCCACAAGGAGCACTATAAAGAACCTACATGACATTTTTAAACCAATCAAGCATTTAAGAAGCAGATATTCATTAAGCATAACAAAAAAAAAAAATTAATATAAACATCAGCACCCATTATATGCTGAGAGCTGTAAGTTTCCTAGTGTAGCCAATCACTGAAAAAATCTATATCAATGAATTTAAGTTGAAAACTATAATAAGCAACTTGAGAACAGATTATAAATTGTTCCTGTGAGGCTTCAAGCAAGTACACTAACATTAATGTGTAGAGATAAAGAATACAAAGAATGCACTTATTATAAAGTCTAAAGTAAAGCCTATATGTTATCTGCCTTCAACATATTATCTTGACCATATCGCATTACATGATAAATATAACAAAATTATAGACGTTGCTTCTCAAACAGCCAAGTTTTCCACACCAGAAATAACTTTAACAAAAATTTGATCAATAATTATTTCTATACGAGGAAATGGCAACTCCTACTTTAAGAAAGAATAACACACGTCAATTTCTCTCAATTTTTATATGCAATATATCAGTTTGGTAATTATATTAAGATGACATCATATTTTCTGTCACCTGCTAAGAAAATGAAAATTAAATATCAAGAATTCAGCTCAAGCATCTTCTTATGAGCCAGCAGATAAAGAAGTATAAGTTTACAAGCTAATGAATATTTAAGAACAAAGACATTACTTTACTTACGTTGCAACATTTCTTTCAAGTTGAATGTTGAACAAATAGATTAAACGTGACAGGCTCCACTTCAGATCTTTAAATGAAGGAAAGGAAACATCCAGATTAAGCGGTATTGGTTTATTCAAGGAATTAGATATGCAAGCAAAAGGAGAACTTGCAGCTCCAAAAGTCAAAAACAAAGCCGGAACTGAATCTTGAACCATCTTTATCAACATATTAACCATATTTAATTGTGTCAATTTGAATATAAAATATGATGAAATAGGTCCAAGCATGAGTTTAGCTTCACAATCCTGCACGTAAAAAGCATACTGTATCAACATAATAATTATTTCAAATTACAGATAAAATTATGCAACGTAACACATCTAGTTGCCTAAAGACAAGTTAGGTAGTAAAAGCATGCTTGAATATAATTTTTTTAAAATATCTTTGAAGAACTTCACAGATAAAATAAGATGAACCAGACATATTAGCACCACCTATAACAAAAATAAACACAGTAAAACTGTTTTCAATAATCTTTGCAACTATTTCAATCTAACTTAAACTAAGTATAAGCAATAAAATGGAAACATAACAAAAATCATGTTCTAAAAGAAGTACTCATATTTTAACTAGTTCTACATCAGGTTCTTTCACTTAAAACTCACCTGAGAACTACTATTTCGCCTCATTCTTGAGAACTTGGGATTTGAATCCTCTGAAATATCCAAGCAAGCAGCATAATTTAACTTATGTACCTGTCTCTGAGAATCACCCTCCCGGTTTACTGTAACACGCCCATATTGATATTCTAATTAAAAAAGAAATAACAATTTTGCTTAACCAGTAAACCACCAAAAGAAAGCTTCCAAGTAAAACAAATGACATTCACTTATATAAAATACATTATTTAAAAAAAAAACTCCAGTGGCCTAAATACAGTAACAGACTGCTTCTAACTCACCACCACCACCACAACCATAGTATACTCTGAAACCATATGCTTGTAGTTTTGAAGAACTGATCCAATGAGCACGGCAGAACAGCAGTGATCTCCTGTTCAACTATTATATCATCAGCAATGCACATTACATTACATACAGACTCAACATTCAACTATATATATATAACTTAGCTTCTAAATTCAGTTACAACAACAATTAACTATTAAGATAGACCACATTTTATATACATATATCAAATTATTGTTGAATTAACATTTTCAAATACAATTAAGTCATAATTTTTTCAAAAAACACTATAAAAATCAGCAAATAACAGAATTTACTTACAAGAACACCTATAAACAATTCACGAATAACTTGAAGAGTCGAAAGCTTCTAATAATTTTTTTTAAAAAAAATAAAGAATTATCGTTATTAGGATACCTCTTCCGGATAAGATTTAGTTGAGGGAGAGGAGAAGGAAGAATCCATGGACGAGAGGTCTGCAACTGACAGAGAAGCATCTCTCGCTACGTGTTTGAAGAAATTACCCAACGAACAAAAAAAGGAATCATATATATATATAAAAGAGAATTATGATGTAAGTATAATTAATGAAGATTTTTATATGTCTGTTGGATGCAAAGGAAGTGAGGTGAATAATTAAAAAGCTCAAAAATGAAGTGGCCTTTTATTATTTTTATCTAGCAGTAGTAAGTAAGTAGTATAGTATCACTAGTACCTTTTCCTACTTTGTGAATCTAAAAAATGATGCATTTGGGGACCACGGACAACCATCAATACCCAAAAAGTACTCGTGCGTTTTGTGGATTTTTCTTTTTCTTATCTAGATTTTCTTAGCTTTTTTTTCCTAAAAAAATAGAATAATAAAATAAATATTTTTTTATGCCTAAAATGTAAAATTTCAGTAGAAAGTAAAATGTAAAATGTGATTGTTGGTATAACCAACCGACTAAAATATTCCCCAATCAAAAAAATAACCAATAAATATATTGGTTCTCCGGGATAATTTATCGATATTTTATTATTAATCATATTATCAACTAATTCTCGATTTAACTATGAATGTAAAGCATAAACGAGCCAAGCAAAGCCCCGTCAGACTTGAGCTCAAGCTTGAGTGCTTTATCCAAATTTAAGCTTGAGCTCGAGTTCCAACAGACTTTTTAAGCTTGATCACGATTTATATTCAAATTTAATTCGATTAGACTCGAATTCATATATATATATATATATATATATATATTAGAATTAACTGAGAAAATTTTGAGATCAAGTTCAATTCCAATAGGTTCGAGTTCAATAAAAAAGCTTATTTAGGCTCGTGAGTCTTACAAACTTCTGTATTTAAAACTCAAGCTTTAATCAGGATTGCTGAATTGTTTAAGCTAGGATCAAGATTTTTTTTCAATATTTATTCCCTCATTAGCTTTAATCAGGATTGCTGAATTGTATAAAACCTTATGTTTTATGGATTTCTTTTAATGAATTCCATTTTCCTCTAAAAAAATTGTATAAAACTTTGTTTTGGCAGGAGGAAATCGTAAAAAAACTTTTAAAATCCATGAAACTACTCATCCAACCAAAGTTTTAAAAACTGCCCGGTGAATGATTCAGAGACATCAGATGATTAAAGGTTATAGGTTCAACCGTGATTGAACTGGGGTTGAACCAGTAATTCTAAAATACACATATATAAATATGCGTGTGTATGTATATTATTGATATTATACAACTAAATATATAAAATAAATAAATACTAAAAAGCTGAGCTAACTATTAAAAATATAGCTATAATTAAATAGAATTAAATTTTACAAGACATATTTCAATCCTATATATCTTTTAAAATTATTTTTAAATGAAATAAATTAATAATAAAACTACCAATCTACCTTGGGTGAACTGGTATACCCATATGGGTAGGAAGTGAAAGGTCTCAAGTTCAAGACCCGCACTTACCAAATTATCAAAAAACATAATAATAATAATAATAATAATAATAATAATAATAATAATAATAATAATTAATAATATAAATATTTCATAGTTTAAATAAATAATAGTCATGTATTTTTTTAATTATTTTAATAAAGGGATATAGTTTTAAATTTTTAACTTATAAAAGGAAAAAATAAAAAAGACTCACTTAAATCGTTGAATCATGACGGATCGATCGGATCACGGTTCAATAATTTTTAGAGGTTTTTTTAAAAACGGATTTTAAGAATTGATCGATCCGTCCTCAAAACCGTTTCTGAATTTTACCAGTTAAACCGGCTGAATCGAGCCGGATATTAAAACCATACATCCAAACACCAAAATGTGTAATAAATAAATTTTTATGCACTATTTTTGAGTGGCGGTGGTGAAGTGGTTATTAGTCATATCTTACTGTGTCAGGCAATCCAGAATCCCGTTTGTTGAGCAAATCTTGTTAGGAAAAATAGCACAGCTAATATTTTTTCCTAGCGCAACGGAAGGGCGGACTAATAGGACAGGTGGATACAAAATAAATTAAATACAAGTAAATAAATAAAATAAATAATTTAAAATGACACCAAAAAATTTAACATGGTTCACCCTTAATTTTGGGCTATATCAAAGGGTTAAACTCCGAAATCTTTTCTACTAATAAAATAATTAGTAGGCTTACAAGAGGGACTTCTCTAGAAAAATACTAGAGGCAAAACCCCGAGATTATCCCAAAATAATGACACCCAAGTGTTTTCCCAAACACCCCAGTTAACCTCATTATTTTGTCACTCCCCAATTATTTTTCCCTCCCAAAAATTCACCAAAGCAAAATTGCTTTGGCTCACTTTTGAACTCTCAACCGATGCCTCTCAGTATACTTGAGTGCTTTGTGTTTTTGTGTGTGATTTACAAATACAAATGGAAGCCTATTTATAGGCGTGAGCAGCATGACATTTCCATACCAATTTCAACAATCGGTGCCTAATTGCTAACAATTCTTGACTTTCTAAAATTTCTTCTTCTTTTTTTTTTAAAAAAATGTGTAGGTTCCATCATTGAGAAGGACACCGCCACTTATCAACAAATCTGCCCCTCCCGATCACATAGGGAGATCCACCAGTCCTGCTGCTTGTCGACAGTATTCTAACTTTTCTCTCGGAAGAGTCTTGGTCAGCATGTCTGATCCATTCTCATCTGTGTGAATATTTTCAAGCTGTAGTAGCTTCTTCTCCAACACATCCCTGATCCAGTGATATCTCACATCAATGTGCTTTGATCTAGAATGAAATGAGAAATTCTTCCCAAGGTGAATTGCACTCTGACTGTCACAAAATAATTCATACTTTTCCTAGTAGAAACCAAGTTCACTTAAGAACTTCTTCATCCATAATAACTCCTTACAGGCTTCAGTTGTTGCAATAAACTCTGCTTCGGTTATTGAGAGAGCAACACACTTCTGTAGTCTTGACTACCATGACACAGCTCCCCCTGCAAAGGTAATCAGGTATCCTGATGTAGACTTTCTCGAGTCAACATCGCCAGCCATATCAACATCTGTGTAACCCATTAACACAGGTTTTCCATCTCTAAAACATAAACATAATTTGGAGGTACCACAAAGATACCTGAGAATCCACTTAACTGCATCCCAGTGTTCCTTCCCAGGATTTGAAAGGAACCGACTCACTACTCCCACTGAGTGAGCAATATCTGGCCGTGTACACACCATGGCATACATCAAACTCCCAACTGCTGAAGCATATGGAACTTTATCCATCTCATCCTTCTCATCCTTTGTAGAAGGACATTACCCGTTACTCAGTCTAAAGTGATTAGCTAGAGGACAACTAATCGCTTTAGCTTTATCCATGTTAAACCTTTTAAGTACCTTCTCAATGTACTTTTCCTGTGACAACCATAATTTTTTGACTCCCCTGTCTCTGGTTATTTTCATGCCAAGAATTTGTCTTGTTGGCCCCAAGTCTTTCATAGCAAAAGACTTGCTTAACTTCTTTTTCAAGCTATTGATTCTGGAAGTATTCTGACCAACGATCAACATGTTGTCCACATAAAGCAAGAACAATGAAATCATCATTAGAGAATTTCTGAATGAACACACAGTGATCTGAAGTAGTCTTCTTGTAGCCTTGTTCCCCCATCACAGACTCAAACTTCTTGTACCACTGTCTCGATGCCTGCTTCAAGCCATCTAAGCTCTTCTTAAGCTTACAAACGTAGCCCTCTTTTCCTTTTACTTTGAAACCCTCCGGCTGCTCCATGTATATCTCTTCCTCCAAGTCACTGTGAAGGAAGGCAGTCTTCACATCCATCTACTCGATCTCTAGGTCGAGGCTAGGTGCTAACCCTAGCACTGTTCTGATAGATGCCATCTACACCACTGGTGAGAAAATCTCATCAAAGTTTATCCCTTTTCTTTGGCTAAATCCCTGGACAACTAATCTGGCATTGAACAGTGGCTGGAGACTGTGTTCTTCATGCTTAATCCTGAATACCCACTTGTTCTTCAAAGCTCTTTTGCCTTTTGGCAACTTCACCAGCTCAAATGTTTTGTTCTCATGAAAGGAATTCATCTCATCTTGCATGGCTTCAATCCACTTCTGACTGTGTTCGTCATCCATAGCTTCTTCAAAGCTTTCTGGCTCTCCCATGTTAGTTAATAACATATACTCTCCTGCAGGATATCTTGTAAATGGTTTCCTGACTCTATTAGATCTCCACGGAATTGGAGAACCTACTGGAGCTAGTGGTTGATCATGAACAACTTCATCATAGAGTCATCTAATGGCATCTCAAAGGGGGCAATTGGATCACCTGCCTCAGGTTGATCATCAAGAGCTTTATCTTCAAATTCTCTCGGCACTGTCGTTGAAGGAACTAGCTCTATGTTTGTTGAACCACCATTGGATTCGGAAGCATTTTTCTGGGCTTTTTCAATGTCTTCAATGGTCTCATCCTCAACAAACACCGCATCACGGCTTCTGACAAGCCTCTTTTGAACTGGATCATAAAATCTATAGCCAAGCTGATCTTGACCATAGCCCACAAACACACATTGTCGTGTCTTGACATCAAGCTTGGATCTTTCATCCTTTGGCACATGCACAAAGGCCTTGCAGCCAAATACCCGCAGATGATCATAGGAAACATCCTTTCCTGACCACCCTTTCTCTAGAGTATCATACTGTAGAGGGACACAAGGTGAAAGGTTTAATATGTGAGCAACTACTGGTATAGCTTCACCTCAGAACATCTTTGGCAACTTTGCATGTGAGAGTATACATCTAACTCTCTCCATCAAAGTCCTGTTCATTCTCTCAGCCAAACCATTCAACTGCGGCATTTTCAGCGGTGTCATTTGATGTCGAATACCATGCTCCTTACAGTAAGTATGAAATGGTCCTGTGTTCTCTCCACCATTGTCTGTGCAAATGCACTTCAGCTTCTTGCCGATCTGTCTCTCCACCAGAGATAAAAACTGTTTAAAGACCTCCAGCACCTGGTCTTTAGTCTTCAGAAGATACACCCATATCTTCTGGGAATGATCATCAATGAAAGTTAAAAAGTATTGAGCACCACCAAGTGACTTTGCCATTGATCCACACAAGTCTGAATGTATTAGATCTAATACATTATTCATCCTGGAAGGACGAGAACTCTTGAAAGCAACTCTGTTTTGCTTTCCTGCCAGACAATCAGCACACTTCTTCAACTGGACATAATCCAATCCAAGCAATAAATTCTTCTTGGCTAAACAGGTCAGACTTTTCTCACTCATATGACCTAGCCGCTTGTGCCACAACTCAACTGTCATTCTCCACTATGTTTACAGCATCCTGGGATAGCTTCACCTGCATCATGTACAGTTTTGAGTACTTTTTCCCTCTGGACACCACCAGCAATCCTTTGGTGAGCTTCCATTGGCCGTTGTAGAAGGTGTTGTAATAACCTTCATCATCCAGCCTCCCTTCTGAAATTAAGTTCAGGCGCAGATCTGGAATATGCTTGACTTCTTTCAAGACTAACAGCGTACCATTCTCCGTCTTCAAGCAAACATCTCCTTTTCCTGCAACTTTTGAAGAATCTTCATTCCCCATTCTGACAACACCAAAATTTCCCGGTGTGTAAGAAGAGAAGAATTCTCTTTGAGATGTCACATGAATGGTAGCTCTAATGTCAACTACCCAACCGGTCTCTTAGGTTGCAAGGTTGACACTGTCTTCTTCATTGATGATGTGGAACTCCTCGGCATCATTTGTTTGTTCATCATCACTGCTGTCATATTGAGTCTTCTCCTTGCCTTTATTCTTCTTCTGATCTTTCTTGAACTTCCGGCAGAACCTCTTTATGTGACCCTTCTGTTTGCAGTGATGGCACTCAAAATTTGCATATTTATTTGACTTTCCTCTGCTTTTGTCTATGGACTTTAAACTTCTGGTCTGACTCCTTCCTCTGGATTCTGCAACAAGAACATCTTACTGCGATGAAGTGGATCCTTGTGCTCTTCTTCTCATTTCTTCATTTAGGACTCCACTTTTGACAAACTCCATATTTACTACACCATTTGCTACAAAATTGGTGATTGAAATCTTCAAAGTCTCCCAAAACTCTGGTAAGGATGCTAGCACCAAAAGAGCAAGTGTTTCATTGTAAAAATTAATCCCCATCCTTGATAGCTACTCCACAATCTCCTGCATATTATTTAAATGATCTGCCATCGACGTACCCTCCCGGTACTTCATCTGGACTAGTTTCGTCAGATAAAACAATTTGTTGTTGCTGGTCTTAGAAGTGTACAGCTCCTCTAACTTGTTCCACAGTGTCCGTGTCACGCCTCACCTAACCAAGCATGAGGTAGACTAAAAAAATATTTTGAAACTGTCACACCTCTTTCTTTAATATGAAAATTTTTTTATATGTATAATTTTTTTTGATCTTAATCTTTATAATAAAATCATACAAGTTTAAGTAATATAAGTCTTTATGAACTTTACATAAATATAATTAAGAATTTATGGTTATATAAATTACCAAAAATCTCAATAAAATCGATAATTAAAAAAAACGTATTAACTATAATACCCAAATATTTTTATTATAAAATCCAATAATAAATTCATTACACATCATTTCAAATATAAAACATAATTTTTATCCGATAATTTTACATAATATACATGTTCATAAAGTACAAGATATATCTTCACATTTATTTTTA
>CANYLF015379848.1:0-12628 GCA_948193215.1 Bocquillonia castaneifolia
CTTGCTCTAAGATTAAGGAGATGGTTTATTTTAGTTAATTTAGTGAAATGTTTCCAAAATACTGTTCTTTCCAATAGTCATGATTTTGGAACTAAAATCTAATAAATGCAATACATGAAATTAAAGATATCTTAACATTATCACTTAAGGGTATTTTAATAAGTTCAGTTTCCAATTAATATAAAAAAAAGTTAAAAAATCTTTGTGGTACAACAATTTTTGTGGAGTAATATTCATGTATAATTGCTCTACAACTAAAGGCTGATTGGAATCAAGTCAACAACTGTAAATGGAACATTGAGCTAACAAGATGATATTCATTATGCAACTAAAATAAAGATCAGTAGTAGGTAAATGGAATTTCAATGGTGGCTATCCTAAAAGTAGTCATATTTGCTTATTTTAATATGCTAATGGTAATATTTGCCTTCATCCTATTTGCTAAATTTATTAGCAATTGACAAGAAATTTCTATAAGCGAGACGAAAGCAGTGGAGGTGGGTAACTAAACTGATTGGTGCAATTTTCGGCTGAGCATGAATGAATGGTACGAGAAATGGCAGTTGCCACTTTCCAGCGCATGTTCACAGGCTGCTCGCAGCCTTGCTGAATCTATAGGAAAACCACTAGAAGATGGATGCATTGGCTGCTGTGAAATTTCATTCATTGATGATGTACAACCAATACCGGTACTGTTCGGTGCACGGGAAATATTTAACTAAGGTCTCTTTGAGAGTCTCCCTCGCCATCTGAATTTTCTTTCTGTGCATACATAAAAGGATATAACCAAAACTTGCCGAATTCATTGAAACAAGTAACAAAATGTCACATTGGAATGAAGACAGATGATATATATATATATATATATAGCTTCTTCATTTTGAAGAATCACCAAATCATGAATTAACGAATCAAGTTGCACTCTTCAGCGCCTCAATTCTCTATGTACAAGAACATAAATGACCACCCCTAAAATCAAACGGTCACCACACCTTAAAATCAACTGGTCAATAAGCATCCAAATAGGGGGGAAAAAAAAGGCCAAGAAAAAAGGACTTCCGCTGATGCTTGTCACAGTAAAAGTCAAGGAGCAGATTTCCTTGTGAAATCTTGCACATCAAATGACCTTGTCACAGTAAAAGCCAATGAACAGATTTTCTAGTGAAATCTGGCACATCAAATGACGGATATCTTATTCTTTGTTATCCACTTCTTTTTTGCATTTTCTATTGCTTCTTCCCTCATTCTCAGGAGTTCCCGGAAGCATTGATCATACTGCATATCGATTGCATCAAGCTCTAATTTTAGAGCATCCTTCCGGTCTCCGATCGCTGAGGGTAGATAATTCTCCGAGCGTTTTCTGGATTTGTCATATTTAGATGTACCATCACCATGCGTCATAAAATCTGAAGCAAAATCATATGCACTTACGTCAAGAGTGCAGTCAGAAGATCCCAAAGGCTTGTTAGTACTGGCGTCAGAGGTGATTGTCGAAGGAAATTCAGTAGAAAGTTCTGAGTTGAGCGACTCTGGAGTCTCTTGATCTTGCACATCAGCCAAAGGCAAGAAATCAAGTTTGCCATTGACCTTGAAAGCCGCATTATTTTGCTGTCCAGAGGAGCCATTTGGTACACTCGAAATACTTCCTAATGGACTCCAGCAAGGAACGAGCTTCAATATCAAGGCATCAATCAACTCAGCAATGATAGCCACATCTTCACTAGACAGATCAAGCTGCTCTACCATCTCTTCAGCTATTGAAAGTGTAGTATCAGAATCAAGGTAAAACGTAAAATGGATATTCTTTACACCACCTGTTTAAAAAAAAATAAAACAGTATTAGATTGATTTAAGAGGAAAAATAAATCACTTTCCAATGTTGAAAGAAACAAACTCACCGCATCGGTCAATGATGCGCAAAGTCAATGATATAGTATTATCATCATTCTTCTCCCCTCTTAATGTAAATTCATTTTTCTCAGTGAGCCTCTGAAATTCAGAAGTTGAAGAATGCAAAGCCTCGTCAATGCTTTTGGTACAAGAGCCTATGGAAAGCTTCTTGTGGTTGGTATCAATATCCATGGGATAGGATTCTGATTGCCCCAAGCTGACTTTCTTGGACATAAGATCTGGTAACTGCAAAGAAGCAGAAACCAGTTCTTTTGAACTTTCAGTAGCTAGAAAAGGATCTTTCAAGAGCTCTATTGCAGGCAATCTCATGGATGCTGGAACTAGACACTTCTCTATGAATTGCTTAACTTGGGGATCATTCACTTTACCAAGAGAAGCAGGTTTTATGCCCTGCAATAAAAGATGGTATGAATAATAAGACAACAAATAGAAGTAAAATATACCACTCATAGCACACACCCTTAAACCTATCAAACTCACCGAGGTAACCTTCTTATATATCTGTGCTGGGTTCTTGCATTCATTATATGGGTATTCACAAGTAATCATCTCCAACATGCACATGCCAAAAGAATAGATGTCGACAAGTTCATTGTATTCCTCTTCATATAGCTCTGGAGCCATGAATTCAGGAGTACCTGTTAAATGAGCAATGGATTGTAAGCCCAATCTAAGGTGGTTTGACGAGAATCTTAATGGTCCTAAACAAACTGAATGCCATTACCTATAACACTTCGCGCTGTAGGCTGCTGCATGACTATTGCTAGTCCAAGATCTCCAATTTTAACTTCACCATTATTTCCGTTAACAAACACATTGTCACATTTCAAATCACGATGAATGATAGGAGGATTGTGACTATGCAAATAGTGTAAACCACGAAGTATTTGTCTTGCCCAGCTTTTGATTGCCTTGATATCAACACTCTTATGCTTCTTACGATACCTAAATCCCAAATGCAGTAATAGTATTACATATGCAAACACAGAATATTAAAAAAAAAGCAGAATAGGATTTTAGAACAAAAGGCAGTGAAAGAAACTCACTTCCTCAAGCTTCCAGAAGTGAACAGTTCAGTAATCATGTTGATAGTCTTGTTTTTATCATCCACCCAAGAATTGTAGAATTTCATGATATTGTCATGCTTCAAGGACTTGAGCAAATGAACCTCAGAATATAATCTCTCCAGCTGGTCTGGAGACTGCAACACATCTTCAATACTCACTTGGTTCCACGCAACTTCAATTCCATTAATTTCGTCAAATGCCTTATAACTAATCATAGCAGAAAATGAACCAAAACCAACCAGAAAAAGAACAGCCAAATCAAAAAATTATACCCACAAAAAAAATAAAAATTAAAAAACACCAATGGATGCAGAAAGCATACACAGTCTTGAATGCACCTTTCCCCAAGACTTCATCATACTGAAGAAGTAAAACCAAAACAAACAACAGAACAATGGTATCACTAAATCAAGTGAGTCAACAAAACAAGCTAAATAAACAAATCAATGTAATACCAAGCAAGAAACAGAAAAAATTGGAATATTAGTCTCTAATCACCATTATATGAACGAAGAATGCTCACTAATAAACACCCACATCACAATTTATTAATCCTAAAACATCATAATAAAAATTAAAACTTTAACAATTAAAACACAATCCAATAACGAATCATCATTGTAATAATAATAATAATAATAATAATAAAGTGAAGAATTTTGAATTAAAAGAGTGAAATAAAAAAAGAGCATTACCCTAACATATCTTCCAGAAGGGTCTTTCTCTTCAAACTGAGAATCATCGTCATCATTATCCTCACCCAAACCAAATTCCATTTTCTTAATTATTATTATTTAAAAACCCAGAAAATACAATATATATTTATAAAGCCAAACAAACAAAATTTAAAAAAATAAAAAATAAAAAAACCCTAAAAAATATTAAAGCAGGTGTTTTTGATGAAAATTTTGAGTGCCAAAAAAATGTTCAGAAAATGCCTCACAAGCAATTGAATAAGAATCAAATGCCGACTGAAATCGAAACCGGCATCCTCCAAATACACTCAATGCTAATAATCTCATCTCTATTTCTCTCAATTTTTTTAATTCCATAACTACCCCTGTCTTCTTCTTCCTCCTTTCAACAATCGATTTCCACATATTTTTTTCCTAATTTCTATTGTACTATACCTATTATCATCACATCTTTTCAATTTCTTTTTCTTTTGTTTGATTGAAAAAACAAGACGTAACCCTAGAATTGCAAAATTGGGAATCGAATTTTTACAAGAGAAATTAGGGAAAAATAAAATAAAGTAAAATAGGAATACAAGTACAACTCAGCTGATATGAGGTCTGCTCTGGAACTGAGATTCTGCTCCACTACGCGCTTTTAGTAGCGCGTGTCTTTAACAAGTAATTTGATTTTATTTAGGAATTATGTTAAAATCTTTTTTTTTATATGGATGTTAAAATCTTTTTTTTATATGGATATTAAAATCTATGTTGATGGATGGATCCAATTTCCGGATATTTTATCGTATTTTGATTTTTAATAGAGATATTTAATTTATGTAAAATCTTTGTTGCCAAAAAGGACTTAGGTAATATATATACGTTGAAATTAAATTTATATTAAAAGTTTGATATGATTTTGTAATAAAATCAGTATTTTAAAAACTAGAAAATTAAATGTACACTAAAGCTTGACATAATTTTGTAATAATATCAGTATTTTAAAAACTAAATTGGTTGTTGGATTAATACTATCAATTTACAGATTAAACAGATGAAATCCGAAGGATGAAACCCAGTAATATATAAAAAAAATAAATTGAACATATAATATTTTTATTGATATTAGGAGATTCAAACTATTTAATTAGAAATTTAGATTTGTTTCTCAAATTATACCTACTGATAAAATTACTTGTGATTTATTGTGATTTATGAGTTTTAGATTTGAATGCTACTCTCCCAACTTAAAAAAAATAGTTCTGATTTGATATTTATAACAGTAAATGATATAAATGGGTTGCCTTTCATTTTTTTTTTTTTTGTTAAAGAGAAGTTATTAATTCCATATGTCATGTATTCATAATCAAATCATTATATTATATTTTTAAATTTTAAAAATAAAAGAAGAAAGCAACTTAAAGGTATATAGTAATTTTTTTATTAATCGGATCCATAAAAGATATATGAACTCGATCTAAGTAAGAATTTCTTTTTTTTTTTTTATTAACACACGAAATACACACCGTATAAAAAATGACATGTACAAGCCAATCACTCACTGATCTAAAAGAGGTTCAATTCTCACTCATATATGGAGAGTTTGTGGTATATTTGTCTCTAGTTTGTGGTATATTTGTTCCTTATTAGTAGCTTTGGTTTTTTGAAAATTATAAACTCCTGGCAAGTGTATTTTCCGAGAAGTACATAAGGAAGTTATTGTGAGAGAAATTACACTTAATTTTATTTGATTTAATTTTTTATTTTTAAATTATTAAATTTTACAAATAATTATATTCTTGATATTTATTTAAAATATAAAAAATAAAAAGTCTTTATTATCTTTAATTCTTACTTCCGTTGAAAGTTTGACTTTCTTAAATCTTATCGAGGTTATTTTCTTTTGATTAGGGAAGTTTGACATCTAACTTTTCAGGAATTAAGATTAAAAAATTAAAGTAAGTAAGACCGGATTTTCTACTTTCTTAACTAAACAAGGTCGAAGAGTTTGGTATATTTTGTCGACTTTGTGGTGTATTTGTTCCTTATCGGTAAGGTGTTTGTATTGTATTGTACGTTTATTGAGTTAGTTACTCTATCCTTGTAATGCACAAATTCTATCATTTTATTGCTTGAGCGAGTTATTCTAGTCTTATAATGTACCAATCCTGTATAAAAAAGAAAAGCACATGTACTATAAAATAGTAACCTCTTAAAATTTTATTATCTGATATTAATAAATTTATTTCCATTCAAATAAAATTATACCAACTTTCAATGCCTTCAAAACCGCTCTTAAAAATTAAAATACTACCATCCAAAAGGCAGGACTCATATTCCCTAAAAGAAAAAAAAGGCAGGACTCATATATATCAGTGCATGATATGCTAAATCAATCACATGAAACTATTATTCTACATTTCCTTTAAGGGTGATGTTAAACGGATAGAATCTATATAGATAGAACTTATTTTTTTATTTTTTTAATTAAATTTAATTTGACAATTATTAAGATGTATAATAATTATTTTTTTGATGATAAAGTTTTCCTCCAATATTATATTTATGATAAAGATTTTTATGATTAAAAAAATAAAGAAAAATATTTTTATTGATTTGATTAAAAAAGTATAAATACAACTAATAATGAAGATGAAAATTGCGCCTAATTGCGACATGTGCATATTCTGGTCTTATAATAATATTCAGTTTGGTTTGATGAATCATTACTTGCTGAAATATTAGTGTATCCTAAGACAACTGAACATTTTGATTTAATAATATTCAGGTTTTATAATCATGTTCATTTTGGTTTGATTTGAAATAATGAAAATTTTTGATTTTTGATTTTAGATTGAATTAATAGATTGAAAAAACGAACTAAACCACACCAAACTGAAAACCAAATATTTAATATATATATATATATATATATATATATATATATCCAATAAAATATGATAAATGTATATAAAAGTATGTTAATTTACGTATGGGGGTATAGTTCAAGTGGTAAAACCACTTGTGCTTACAAGCTTTACATCTGGAGGTTAAGAGTTCGATCCTTAAGGTTGCATGGGGAGATTGTACTTTTAAATGAAACTCATTCGATCGGTATTAGTCAGGGTTCTAAATGGGGCTCCGGATACCGGAGATAACAACAATTATAAAAAAAATGTTAATTTGTATAAAATATAAAAAATGTATAGGAATATATATGAAATATATATAAATATAATAAATATTTATAAAAATTAAAAAAAAAACAAAAACGACCAAACTGAACCGAAATAAACCGAACCGTTACAATAATTATATTTAATATAACTTTAATAATATTATTCGATTAGTATAATTATTACTTGTAGTACTACCACAACCATTTCTACTACTACTAGCAATAGTAGTTACTACGTCGACGAGTACGATTAAGATAACTAACATTACAACTACTAGTACTGCTACTGCTACTCCTGCTATGAAAATGACTAATACTACTATGAAGATTATGAATAATAATATCATTAATGATAATTATAATGATTAAAGTTAATATAATTTTAATAATTAAATTAGTAAATAATTATTATTTTTAATTTTATTTCTATTAATATATTTTTAATTAAAATATTAAATAATAATAATTATTAGGGATAATGACATATTTGATATCTAAAATTGTCATAATTCTACAATTAGGTGTTCAAATTTGTTTAATTGTAATTGAGTGTTGCAACATGTAAATTCAGTATGATGAATTTTTCAACTGTTTTTTTCATAACAAATAATATTAAAATTTAGTAATTTTTTTTTTAATTTTTTTTATAATTTGGCAATGGTGGGTCTCGAACTTGGGACCTTCACCCCTACCCACATGGAGTAGTGTTAATCCATCCAAGGTGATGGTTTTTTAAATTTAAAATATATCAAAATTATAATATTTTAATCACGCTTAATTTTTGATTATTTTATATTATACTATTTAGCATTGTAATTTCTAATTTTGTCTAGTTCAAAAATTTCTCTTAAACACTAAAATTAAATATATCAAAAATTAAAGTTACTAATTGATAGAGTAGGTCCAAGATCCCAACAAGAGCCCAAAGATAAGTTACACTAAACACTCTCACAGCTTTACAAGACACCTAATAACCCCTTAAGGCGACACATCACACATAAAAACCCTATAAATACGCAAAGATTTCACAGGTAAAAGATTCTCACTTTTAGCTCATTTATTACACATTTAATAACCAGTAACTGACTTGAGCGTCGGAGTGGAACCCGAGACCCTTGTCCCATCCGACTTCTTCATTTACTCGTGCAGGATTTGAAGATACTCTAGGCAATCTGCTGCCATAACATAAGACTGGACTACACAAACCTCATTAGGCCCAGCACCGTCCAGCCGGCTCCATCATTTGGTTCTGTTGCCAGGAATCGACTACCTCAATACGGTAATTCCGATGGAACAGAGAGACGGTGCCTCAACCTCAATAACACCTGAAGACGACCAACCAGTTAGAAACCCAGATAAAAGCATCCTACCGAAAAACACCACACCACAGCAAGAGATGACCCCACTACCACCGGTATGGCAGCAACTTACTAAAGCCTTAATAGACCTACAAATGTAAATGCAAGAAGCAATGACACAAATGCAAGCAGCCGTTACCCCAGTAAATCAGAATCACGGAGAAATAGAGACACCACGAATAATCACTCCTGAACCTGCCAAAGAAGGAGAGAAGGGGAACAGGCCAAGGAAGCGAACAAGGCGTAGCCTCAGCAAAGACTTTGAAGAAGTAGAATCTTCGTCTAAAATGCTTCGAGAGAAAAGCTCACCTCAAGGCGGCCTGGAAGATGGCAAATCAGAGCGTAGGCAGATAGGAGATACTATAACCTAGGAGGAAAACAAACTTCGGTCAATAATGGCTGAGATGATTAAAGACCTTAAGATCTAGGAAACATAAACACCCCATCCCTTTGAAGCTAAAGACTCACCATTAACCACATACATACTTGCCACACCTCTTCCAAGAAATTTCAAAGTACCCACATTTGATTCCTTCTCAGATACAGGTTGTCCAGAAACACACACCACTAAATTCGTCAACTACATGCAGCTTTACAACGCATCTGACAAGCTCATATGCAAAGTTTTCCCCACCACCCTAGTCAGAACAGCTCAGAAGTGGTATAGCAAACTACCACCAGGATCGATTACAACTTGGAAAGACTTGTTAACAAAGTTCATCCTCATATTCTTCCCAAACATACCACCTAAAAGAAGCTCAGAACAGCTTTACCAATGCAGACAAAAGGACAATGAATCGCTGAGAGACAACTTGGAAAGATTTAACAATGAAGTCACCAAGATAGATGATTTGAATATTGATATCGCTATTTAGGCTTTAAGAAGAGGTACAACCATAGGGTGACCAACAGATAAAATCTACTTGAAGCCACCCAAGACATATCAGTAGTTGATGATAATGGCTCAGAAATGTGTCAATGTCTATGACGGGAAAAGATACAGGAAGTCAGAGAAAGAAGACACGGAAGGAAAGATGAAAGAAAAGAAAGATGAAAAACCAAAGACACAGATCTTTCAAGCTCACGTCCCGAGGCAAAATTACTGCCCTTATCATACCCTTAATCGATCCTACTGATATAGCCAAGACAGAAGAGACAGTTATACTCCTCTCAACCGATCCAGAACTAATGTGCTTATATGGATCAAAGACAGTCAAACTCCATACACTCGTCCTAGACCAATGATCCAAAGATCAAGGAACACGAGTCATTTTTGTAAGTTTCATGAGGATTATGGACACGACACAGAAGATTGCTTCAAGCTCAAAAGGGAGATAGAGAGGCTAATAGAAACAGGGGCGTTAAGGAAATTCACCATTCAGGCCAAGGACACACTGCCTCCCAATCCGCCAAAAGAATCCCAACCAGCCACAGATCCCAAAGGAAAAGTCGTTCTTGAAAAAGTACATGTCATCACTGGAGGGGAATCGTCTTCAACAGCTACTGAAAAGAGTGTAAGGGTAGAAATCATGAACATAAGCGTCATTAAGCATGCTAAAAAAGTTTCTGACCGCCTGACCCTGGTCATCACCTTTAACCTCAATGATGGAGCTCATGTCCAAGCACCCCATAGTGATGCATTGGTTGTAGAGGCAATCATAGATAATTATGCAGTCGGTCGCACACTAATAGATGAAGGGAGTTCTATTAATCTGATCACATGGGTAGCATACAAGCAAATGGGAGGATCTCAGTTGAGCACAAAGCACTGTTCTACAATGTAATTCATCCTGTGGGGTTGGTGGAACTCACAGTAGAGTTTGGGAGAGAGCAATAATACAGCAAAGAGATTAAGGCGCTCCTTAATGTTATGGACATGCCTTTAGCCTACAACGCAGTTCTGGGGCCACCATATTTATATGATTCAGGGGCAGTAACATCCATCCGATACCTGACAATGAAGATCCCACCAAAGGAAGGAGTGGTAGTAGTAAGGGGAAATCAGGAGGTAACTAAAGCATGTTATATAACCACCACAACCGAGGCACTCCCCATTAAGCAAATTCTAGAGATCGAATCAGAAGAACAAATTAAGCCAGTCGGTGAGACCAAAATAGCATAGTTAGTAGAAGGAAAGGAAGTTAAAAATTCAGCAAGTTTGAATGACTTGGAAGCACCCGTCACTAACATGCTAAAAAGATACAAGGGTCTTTTCTCAAGCAAGGTTTCAGAAATCACAGGGGTAGATCCGGCCATAGCATCTCACGCCTTGAAAGTTGACCCTAACGCTAGACTGATAGCGCAAAAGAAATGACCAATGTCAGCTGAAAAGGAAAGAGCGGCTTCAGAAGAGGTGGATAAGCTGGAAAAAGCAGGATTCATTAGAGAAGTTAGATATACAGAATGGCTCTCCAATGTTATCATGGTAAAAAAAAAGCTAACGAGAAATACAAATTGTGCTTTGATTTCACTGATCTCAATAATGTGTGCCCAAAAGATAATTATCCCTTACCCAACATCGATAGACTTGTCGACTCTACAGCTTGTCATGAGCTCATCAGCCTCATAGAAATGGCCTCTAGATACCACCAAATTCCCATGAAGAAAGAAGACAAAGAAAAAATGAGCTTTATCACACACAAGGGCACCTACTGTTACAGAATTATGGCTTTTGGCTTGAAGAACGCAGGAGTAACTTACAACGACTCATGAACCTTATGTTCTAAGATCTCATCGATGAAGTAATGGAAGTGTACGTCGATGATGTCATTGTCAAGAGCAAAAGAAAAGAGGATCGCCCGTCAAACTTGGAGAGAGTATTCAAAATCCTCGAGAGTTTCAATTAGAAGATGAACCCAGATAAATGCAATTTCGGAGTCACAGCTGGAAAATTCCTAGGATGCATGGTGTCTTGTAGAGGAATTAAGGCAAACCTCGAAAAGGTCCAAGCAATTATCAACATGCAACCGCCTAAAATGATCAGGGAATTCCAAATTCTCAATGGGAGGATCACGGCATTAGGCAGGTTTATCTCCAACTCAGCCAAAAGGTGTCTACCATTCTATCGTAGCCTCAAGAACATCAAACAGTTCTAATAGGGAGAAGACTGTCAGCAAGCATTTGACAATCTCAAGAAGTTCCTCACCTCACCACCACTAATTAGTCGGCCCATTCCAGGAGAGACCTTGTTTTTGAACCTTGCAGCATGCAAAGAAGCGGTTGCATCGGTGCTCATCAGAGAGGAGGGATTAGAACATATGCCTATCTACTATGTCAGTAAAGTACTCAAAGAGGTAAAAGTTCGATACCCAACGGTAGAAAAGCTGGCAGTAGCACTCGTTGCTATGGCCAGGAGATCAAAGTATTATTTCCAAAGCTACCCAGTGGTGGAAAGAATTGATCTCCTTTTGAGGAAGGCAATGTAAAGGCCAGAGCTATTAGGAAGGTTAGTAATATGGTTAATGCAACTAAGAGACTATGGGATCAGGTATGAAGCAAGGAAAGCACTAAAAGCTTAAGCCCTGGCGGACTTCATAGTTGAAAGTACTAGCGGAATAGAAACAACAGCCTACAAGGCACAACTGTGAAAACTTTTTATTGATGGAGCAAAGAATGAACAGGGAGCAGGGATTGGCATAGTATTAAGAGGACCAGACAAAATCACCATCAAGTATGGAGTGCGGATCTGCTTTGATGCCACAAACAACGTCACCGAATATGAAGCTTTAATCACACGCCTAGCCCTGGTAGTTGAAATCAAAATGAAAGACCTCAGAATATTCAGTGATTCACAGTTAGTGGTAAATTAGGTTACAGGAAAAATGAGATCCTGAGCAAATATTTGGCCAGAGTTAAGAAGTAACTATCCACTATAGAGAAGGAAGGGGGACAATGGACAATCCAGTAGATTGATAGAAGCGAAAATACAGAGGTTGACCTTATCGCCAAATCCGGCTCAGAAGGAGGATCGCTGTATCTCGGCATGGAAATGAAGAAGGAACTACAACAGTGAAGTATAGACCATCCTCGTGTATTCTTTGTTGATGGAAATGATGATTGAATGACCCTGTTAATTGACTACCTTGAACATGGTATCATTCCAGAGGATCCCCAAGAAGCCGGCCGACTAATAAAACAAGCAAACAATTTTGCTTATTACAAGGGTGTGTTGTACTAGACATCTGAGTCATACCCATGGTGCTGGTGTGCAACCAAAACTGAAGGCGGATGAATTTTAGAGGAGATTTACAAGGGGATTTGTAGAGCACATCAAGGATATAAAACGGTCAAAAGAAAAGTAGAACTTTAAGGCAACTTCTGGCTGACAATGGAAGAAGATGCCAAGGAATTAGTGAAGAAATGTGACAAATGTCAAAGGCGTGCTTACAGAATCCATGTCCCAGCAACCAAAAGAAAGTCAATCAATAGTCCATGGCCATT
>CANYLF015382806.1:0-15465 GCA_948193215.1 Bocquillonia castaneifolia
CCCTTGACATTTCAGTACTACATTTGAGATAGCTTTTTGAACACTTCATGAGGAAATGTAATTCTTGCCAGGTTAACATATATAGGATATTTATAGGCTCCTTAGAATTATGTCTATCATTTTTATGTATTATATTCAAAAGGCATGTAATAAACAGGTTAAGAATCAGCTCAAAAAAATGCAGTGGATCGACTGATTGAAGCTACAAGGTCGGTAGATTAATCCTCTTCGGGATTAGTCTATCGATCGGTACCATTTCTAACCCTATTTATATTTATGCAACCACCTAGAATTACATGCTAAATAATTAACCGGGCACTTATAATAAATAAAACCTGGTAATAAGTACAATAAAATGGTAGAAACTCATTTCACCTATCCTTTCTTTAAGGGTGCATGTACATTACTGCCATTCGAATATTTCGGGTAAATGATAAATAAATTAATGTGTAAATATTAAGTTGTAAATAAATGTAAAATATATTAGGAACTGACTATGGATGTTATACATGTAAATGAATAAGGTAATAATCCACTCGACTAATTCATACTAAAATAAGTAGTAACCCACCAATACAACAGCCAGTACTCAATCAATCACGGTTAACTACAACGGACCTAATGCAGGACTAAAATTGATTAGAAACAATATTAGGCACACTCATTCATTGCATCCTACTTTTCGGGTGATTTATTGCTTTATATTGTTTGTCTCAGGTAGGAAATAATGACCTCATTACTTAATTAAATGGGAAATTGCCCCAAGAATGGATGACGCATTCCAAACCCAGAAATCATCTGGTGTGATGACGATTGGGGATTCCTAAGGAATCTATCTGTTTGTTAATCACTAGGTGATCCCGATTCAATTCGGGTGGCAACTCCACAACAGTTTTCCTAAAATACATAAAAATCCATCTAGTGAGTCTATCACCATTGCCATTGGACACCAACCAATGGGTAGGCTCCCGAGCGCTCTGTCCATAGTGGCGACTCCACTATGGTAGTTTTTACAAATAAAATGAATGAAGATTCTAAGTAATTTCCCATATTTTTAATTAATTTGGTCATTTTTCTCCTTTGCATTGCACGTAGTTCTGCATTTTTAGGGTCCTTATAAACCCCGGTACCATCTATAATGCAATCCAACAATTCCACACCAGTTTCTTGGATTGTATTATCGGTGGAGTACTCTCAGTGATTGGGAGTCCTACCTGGCTTACCATCTTAGCAATGGTTAATGAGTCATGGCTAATGGGAAGTCCATACTGGATCTCCTACCATCCTAGCAATGGTTAATGGGAGTCCGACTCTATGGGAGCCTTCTTAGCCAAACCGAACAGTTAAAGCCTAGCATGTAAACGCCCATAGAAATTTCCACTAGGTTGTACCTGCTAATCCTACTTGTTGTAATGTTGCCATGAGTATTTATGATCGTTAAGCCTAAAGCCTATGCCGAAACTCTGTCCACCTAAAGGTAAAATTTAGGCACAAGGATAAAGAATCAATTATCATAGATACTATTGTTTGCCAGGACAGTTTGAGAGAGCGCACTTATACGACGGTACTATCATCCCCCATTGATGAAAAACAGTACCCCAGCCTACCTAGGATATGGACTTTTTACCAACGGAATACATGTGTGGAGAAATAAAGTTGGAAGGCCTGCTAAGCTGTAGTATTTGTTATGTGTACAACTAACGAGTTTCTTATTTCCTTGTCATGCATACATGCACCTGCATCTTATGCATATTGATAACACTCTTGTCTTGCAATAAACATTGAGCCTCAGTCGACTTGGAAATGAGTAAGAAGACCGTTGATTTGAGACTATGTTAATTAGGGAGAATTCAATCAAAGCAGAATGTTAGGATCAAGTCAGAATTTTGATATGGAGGCACTGATGGCTGCTATGAGGGTTATGATTAGGGAAGAGGTCCAGAATGTTGTTAACCCTAATAGGACACCTGAGAATTCACTTCCTAAAGGGGAAGATAGAACCAGTGACAATGATGCTATTTCAACCTTGACTAGGAAGATGGAACAGTTGCAAGACATAGTCAAGGGAAAGAAATCTGATGTGGACTTTGACCTAGATAGCTTGGGAGTTAGGGGTATAAAGAAGTTGCCTCCTAAGTTCACTATGCCTGATATGCAAAAGTTCGATGGTACATGAGACCTAAAGCTTCACCTCAAATAGTACGATTCAATCATGGCTACAACACCCCTTAATACTGAATAAAAAGTTGGAGTGTTTCCTTTGTCACTTACTGGAATTGCCCAAGATTAGTATCATCGTTTGCCCTCTTCTACTCAAGCTGACAAGAAGGAACTTTGTGACGCTTTTATTGGAAAATACTCTTATAATGCCAAACTAGAAGTATCTTTGAGAGACCTGGTGATGACCAAACAAAAGCACAATGAATCCTTTGCTGATTTCTTTACTCGCTAGAGGAATAAGGCTGCTTTGCTGAAGAACAAACCATAAGAGAAAGATCAAGTCAGAATAGTAGTTACAAATGTGCTTCCTAATATGGTAGAGACTCTATAGACTATAAACCCCAAGTTTTTTAATGACTTGTATGATGACGGACTGCAGTGTGAGGAAATTGAATCAGAAAGGAAAAGGACTCAAAAGGGGAAGACCACCAATAGTCACCCCATCAAGTCAGAAGGCAAAACTGTAGATGTCAATAATCTTTCTGGTAGTCGAACATTCTCCAACTTCGATCAACCACTCTCTGAGGTATTTGAATGCTTAGAGAAGCAAGGGTTGCTTGAACCTCAACTTGCTAAGAAGCATGTTAACACAAGTTCTCGTAACTATATTCATAGGGCTTATTGTACATTTCATCAGGTAGATGGCCACTTTATCAACAAATGCATGAAGCTTAAGCATAAGATCCAAGACTTGATTGACGAAGGCAAGATCACAAACCTCGGCATGAGGTGAGCCAGTACTTAGAGCGGCGATGGTCGAAACTCCAGTTCTTAGCTCAGCATGCCGAACATTTGTTATGCTTTTCCAATAATGTTGTTGGCTCTATTTTCTAGTCAATGATAGAACATTTGTTTTCTTCTATTTAATTAGTATTTCTTTCATGGTATGAATGCACTACATCAAACATCTATAATCTTGTTTGACATTAATCCATATCATGATGGTTCATTTAACATTGCTAAAAAGCTTGGAAGTACTTGCTATATCCGCCATAACTGTTATCAAAGGAAAAGAAAGGAGAGCAAGAAATGGCATGTTTGATCCTAAAATGGCTATGATCGGTGGTGGCATTACGAATGTAAGTCAAGAAGAGTAGCAACAAAAATTACTGGTCATGGAGATCATCTCAATACATCTAAGGCCTCTCAAAAATACTTCTGGGCATGCTCCCTTATAAGCTAAAAGAAAATGTCAAAATCTCTCGGCGACTCCAAAAAAAAAGTAAAATAAAAAAAAGAGAAAAAAAAGAAAGAAAAGCCTGATGAGTTGAAAACCCATTCGTGGGCGGCTCATGCAAAAGTTAAGGCAGGCTTGTTAAGGTGAAAACCTCACAAAGCGGTGCCTTAGGCAAAAAGATAAGGCCAAAGGAAAAAAGAAAAAAACAAGAAAAGAATGAATGAAAATGAGGTAGCAGAGAGATTCAAAATAAAGCATACCTAAGTGACCATGGAGCATGACCAAAACACAAAAACGGAAGCAATTGGAGGTTTCCTAACAAATGTGTGATCAACCAAGACTTAAGAATGATTTTTTTAATCACAATACCAAGCCTTAAAAGATCAACAGAGAAAGAACTCCAATGATTTGGACAACTTGTCCTTAGGCAGCAATAACTTTGAAATGCGCTAAAGTACCAACAAACAACAGCTTGCCCAAATAATCAACATGATGCCAAAACTGATCAAGCCTGTGAGAAAGGGCGAAGAAAATAAGTGAAGAGTGAGATCCACGATTGAAGGATAATCATAAAACCCGAAGAACACAATCCATGAAGACAACGACATCAGGTCCAGCATATAAAGTACACTTCTATGGCATTGTTAAATGAACTTGATTTTATTCTAAAATTCTTATTGCATCATTAATGTCATTGCATTCAAACCAGAAAAGGAATTTCTAAGCAAACAAGATGAAACAAATATGAGACTAGCAACAACTTATTATTTGAAATGACGGTAGCGAGCCATATCCAGTAATATCAGGCAATGACAAGTCACTTCCATGATGGTAACAAGCCACCTTCAGAAAACCCCGGGTGACAGTGAGTCACCTCAACTAAAAAATACAAGCGGTGGCGGGCCATGTTCAGAGAACAATAATAGGTGACAACGATTCACCTTCGACTCAGAATTCCAAATGGCAGTGAGCCATCCTCAAATAATTTAAGGAAGCGAGCCATCTCCAGCAACTCCAGGTGATAGTTAGTCCCCTTTAATGATTTTAGAAATCCAGACGGCAGCGAGCCATCTCTAGCAAATCCAGGCGATAACGAGTCACCTCCAGACATCTAACGAAACCCAAGTATCCTAGATCTCCTTGTCTAGCAGAACCCAAGTGTCATAGGCTCTCGTTTAACGGAACCCAAGTGCCCTAGATCTCCTCCTCTAGTGGAACCTAAGTGTCCTAAATCTCCTCGTCTAGCGAAACCCAAGTGTTCTAGACTCCCATCTAGCAGAGCTCAAGTGTCCTAGATCTCATTGTCTAGCGAAACCTAAGTGTCATAGGCTCTCATTTAGTGGAACCCAAATGTCCTAGATCTCCTCATCTAGCAAACCCAAGTGTCATAGATCCCCTCATCTAGTGAAATCCAAGTGTCCTAGATCCCCTCGTCTAGTGGAACCCAAGTGTCCTAGGCTCTCATCAAGTGAAACCCAGGTGTCCTAGATCTCATCGTCTAGCAAACCCAAGTGTCCTAGATCCCCTCATCTAGCGAAACCCAACTGTCCTAGATCCCCTCATCTAGTGGAACCCAAGTGTCCTAGGCTCTCATCTAGCGGAACCAAGTGTCCTAGATCTCCTCATCTAGCGAACCCAAGTTCTCTAGATCTCTCATCTAGCGGAACCTAAGTTTTCTAGACTCTAGCTCTAAAACCCAAGTGTTCTAAATCTCCCATCTAGCGAAATCGATGTGTCAAAGACTCTATCCGTCGATGACGATTATCGACCACCCAAGTAGTATCCTTTTCTGTATCCTTAATTATGTTTATGCTCGTTTATTTGATTTTTCATTTATTTATTCATAGTTATTCAACATTGCTAAACTCTGACAAAACGGGGGCAAACTGTAGACACTGATTATTGGATGCAAGTACGTGGAAGCGGCACGGGAGCCCAGTGATGAATACGGTCTAGTTTGGACCACTATATTACCTAGTTTCTTGGAGAAATGAGTCGAAGGGTTAAAAGTAATTTCAAAATGTTTTCAAAAATGAATTTCAGGTCCATTGATGGTTGAGGTCCAACCAAATCTTCAAAATCCTAGGGTGGCCCACATTAAAGTACGATCGGATGATCATTAAAGGATCCAACGGGACCTTTATTGATCATCCGGATGGATGATCATTAAAGATACGGCCGGATCATAACTTTGAAAAGACTTGCTTGGGATAGATTCCTGTATTTGTAACATGTCAAGTCTACACCGACCTACACCTAGCTGCAACTTATACAAGTTGCTGGAAAAGTTTGTAGGCCATCAAATCCTACCTACGCTATGCCCATACTTCAACTTGTCCAAGTTGCTGAAGAGATTCATTTTTCTCTCTGTAAAAACCTACCGTTTTCAATAACAAAAGGGAGGAGCCATTATTGAGGAAGCAAAACACACACACACACACACACACACACACATACACTCATTTTCTATGAAACTTATTTTTGTAAAGTTTTTGAATGAGGAAGCCTTCAATCCAGAAGCTCACTTCTACCTAAAAGTGGTAACATACTTCCATTCTGAGGGCAACCAACCATCCACGGTGCATCCATACATTAAAATAAGCTCATTTCATTCCCATTTTCTTTATTTTTAGCTTACTATAACTTTTTGTCACTTTACATACTAATTTATTTTTATATTCTATCTATACATGTACGTTCTAAGAGAACCAAGAGGATGTAGGAGCAAACGGACTGAAGTTTGGAGCCCGGAAACACAAGTTATGAATCAAAACGTGATTTTGGTTCATTAGTTTAGGTTACCCCCAAAACTCATCTCTTTGGCCATTTCTAGATTTCTATAACTTTTTTAGGCTTCAATTTATTATTATGTATATTCCATTTGGTAAAATTTGTGATAAACAGGTTGATACAAAGCTTCAAAGTTGTAGTTTCAAGTTACATATTCAGCCGGATGTTCACAAAGATTCGTCCGGATGTTCACATTTCATCCGGATCTCCCACCTACTTTAAATAATTTTTTTTGGCTGACCATGATGATGATTCGGCCAGATGATCACAATGGTTTGTCCGAATGATCAAAGATTCATCCAAATCATCACGCTGAAGGTTCGGAAGAGCAATCTGGATTTTGGCCTAATTTTTGAGGGGCATATCTCAGCCGTTCAAACTCCAAATTGAGAAAATTTTAAGCCTAAATTGAAGTTCAAGATGTCTACTTTAATTTCTATGCTTTAAGGTTTATCTAATTCCATCAAATTTATGCCTAAAATGCCCTTGGTATTTCAGTGCTACATTTGAGATAACTTTTTGAACACTTCATGAGGAAATGCAATTCTCGCTAGGTTAACAAATATAGGATTTTTATAGGCTCCTTAGAATTATTTCTATCATTTTTGTGTATTATATTCAAAAGGCATGTAATAAACATGTCAAGAATCAGCTCGAAAAATATGCGGTGGATCGACTGATTGAAGCAACAAGGTAGATAGATTAATCCTCTTCGAGATTAGTCTATCGATTAGTACCATTTCTAACCCTATTTACATTTATGCAATCACCTAGAATTACATGCTAAATAATTAACCGGACATTTATAATAAATAAAACCTGGTAATAAGTACAATAAAATGGTAGAAACTCATTTCACCTATCCTTTCTTTAAGGGTGTATGTACATTACTGCCATTTCGATATTTCAGGTAATTGATAAAAAAATTAATGTGCAAATATTAACTTGTAAGTAAATGTAAAATATATTAGAAACTGGCTATGGATGTTATGCATGTAAATGAATAAGGTAATAATAATCCTCTCGACTAATTCATACTAAAATAAGTAGTAACCCACCAATACAGCAACCAGCACTCAATCAATTAGGGTTAACTACAATGGACCTAATGCAGGACTAAAATTGATTGGAAACAATATTAGGCACGCTCATTCATTGCATCCTACTTTTCGGGTGATTTATCGCTTTATATTATTTGTCTCTAGTAGGAAATAATGACCTCATTACTTAATTAAATGGGACGAGGCATTCTGAACCCAGAAATCATCTGGTGTGATAATGAATGGGGATTCCTGAGGAATCTATCTGTTCATTAATCACTAGGTGATCTTGATGCAATTCAGGTGGCGACTCCACAACTGTTTTCCTAAAATACATAAAAATCCATCTAGTGAGTTTGTCGCCATTGCCATTGGACACCAGCCGACGAGCAGGTTTCTGGGCACTATGTCCACAGCGTTTCTTGGGTTACATTAGGTTTTGTTTTTTATTGTTTAAACTTGACTTGTTCACAAGTTTAATTTTCTATTTTGTTGATTCGTGTGTTCTTTTGAACGTTAGAATTAATAATTGTTTGGTTGGTTATTAAACTTTTACTTGTGATTAGTTACTTACAAATTGGTTTAATTTTAAAGAAATTTATTTTGAACATCTAATTTCTTACTAGTAGACACATAAGTGGGTGAATCATTTTTTGTTTTCATTTTTTACATAAAAAAACCATGTGTAGACACCTGATTTTTAGATGCAGGTACGTGGAAGTGAGGCAGGAGCCCATTGGTGAATACGTTCTAAATGCAGGATCATTCTATCACCCAGTTTCTTGTAGCAATGAGCCGAAAGGTTGAAAATGATTTTGAAACATTTTTAAAATGAATTTAGGCCCAAATGATAGTCCGGCTGATGTCTAATGATCCGGCCGAACCTTCATCATCTCTATCTGGCCCATATACTAAGAAATCCATGTTAGGCCTTGGAGGCCCAAATCATTATTCGGCTGGATGTTAACCAATGATCTGATCGGATGTTCACTTTGACATGATGGGTTATTGGGCAAGATGCATGAATCCATTGTGAACTCGAGACCTATAACCAATATCGGCCTACACCCATACTGCAACTTGAGCAAGTTGTTGAAAATGATTTGATTTTCTCCTATAAATACCCTAAGTTTTTACACCGAAGGGGGGGGCTCCTTTTACATAAACAGAGGGAGACGAAAAGAAACATTAGAAAGGGAAGAGAGCACACACACACACACTCATTTTTCAAAGCTTATTTTCTCTATGAAACTCATTTCACATTTCTTTGGGTCTCTAAATGGGGAGACTACGTCAAATCCAAAAGCTCATTCTCTACTCTAAAGTGGTCACCTAACTCTATTCTGAGGGCAACCAACCATCCACAAAGCATCCATACATCTCAAATAAGCATATTCTTACATCTATCTATTATTGATTAACTTACTATAACTTTCCATATTTCATATACTAATTTTATTTTACATTTTGATTGTATATACTAGTCCCATGTAAAGCTAGGAGGATGTAGAACCAACCAAATTCAAGTTTGAATCTTCATAGCCGAAGCTTCAAACTTGAGCAGTTTCCTAACTTGAAAAACTGGGTTACCATTAGAAGCCATTACTATAGCCTAGAATAGACCTCTTCGAGTAGCTTAAGCCTTTTACTTGCCATGTGTATTTGTTATTTATAAGGAATCAAAATAATACAGGGGAAGACATATTCAAGCTTGGCTTACAGGTTCGGCTGAATGTCTAATCATTTGGCCGAACGTTCAGGTTTGAAACGAATGTTCCACCAGCTTTGATCATCTTCAAAACTTGGGCCTCGTCCAAAGCAAACATTTGATCGAACCTCCAATCCAAAGGTCCGGACCTTCACGATGGTAGGGATAAGTGGAGGAAACAATGCCGTGGATCGACTGATTAGAAGCTTTAAGGTCGATTGATAAGTCCTCTCTGGAATAAATCGGTTGATCTGTAAGGTTTTCTTGTTATCTTTATGTAAATCACCTAGCGTTAACTATAAATAATTAATTGGACACGTAATTAATAAACTCAGTAAATAGTAGAATAAAAATGGTAGAAAATCATTTCACCTTTCATTTCTTTAAGAGTGTATGTATATTCCTGCCATCTTAATATTTCACGTAAATACCAAATAAATTAATGTGCAAATATTAACTCGTAAATATGTGTAAAATATGCTAGAAACTGACTGTGGATGTTATACATGTAAAAGAATGAGGAAATAATCCACTCGACTAATTCATATTAAAATTAGTAACCCGCCATTAGAGGCAATTGCACTCAATCAATTAGGGTTAACTACAATGACTTAATGCAGGAGTAAAACTGATTAGAAACAATATTAGGTGCGCCCCATGCATTGCATCCTACTTTTCGGGTGATTTACCGCTTTATGTTATTTGTCTCTGGTAGGAAACAATGACCTCATTACTTAATTAAATGGGAAATTGCCCCAAGAATGGATGATGCATTCCGAACCCAGAAATCATCTGGTGTGATGGCGAATGGGGATTCCTGAGGAATCTATCTATTTGTTAATCACTAGGTGATCCCGATGCAATTTAGGTGGCAACTCCACAACATTTTCATAAAATACATAAAAATCTATCCAGTGAGTCTGTCGTCATTGCCATTGGACATCAACTAACAGGCAGGTCCTGGACACTCTATCCACACCATGTCTTTTGAAAAGGATGATAATAGAGTACCTAGCATGAAGGTATTCATGGAGGTTGTAAGTAGTAGTGTAGATAGGCATTTTAAACAAATGCATGAGACTTTTGATTTCCAATTAGAGGAATTAAAAAGTCTGATTATCGATGATGGTTCACATTATTCTAAGAAGGGTGAGTTTAAGGGTGAGTCTAGAAAACTCTAAGTTTAAGCAACCGCCTAAAGTTGATAGTAATTTGGGTAGCATTAAATTGAAAATTTCATCTTTTCATGGTAGCAATGACCTTGAAGCCTATCTAGAATGGGAAAAATGGTTGAGCGTGTGTTTGAATGTCATGACTATAGTGAGCTTAAAAGGTTAAACTTATTGTAGTTGAGTTTTGTGATTATGCAACAATTTGGTGGGATTAGTTGTTGAGTAGTAAGAGACGTAGTGGTGAACCTGAAATTGGTTCATGGGTTGAAGTTAAGCGTATTATGCATAAAAGATTTGTGTCATCGCACTACCAAAGGGAGTTGTATAATAAGTTACAAAACTTAGTACAAGGTAGTAAGAGTGTAGAGGAGTACCATCAATCTTTGGAAATAGCTATGATTAGAGCTAACATAGATGAGGATAGGGAGGCTAATATGGCTAGGTTTTTGCACGATTTAAATCGTGAAATTGCTTTTTTGAATTACAGCATTATATTGAGATGGAGGATATGTTGCATATGGCTATAAAAATTGAAAAGCAATTGAAGTCTAAACCAAGGAGTTCTGCGCCAATGCCTAAGTGGAGTGGAACATGGAAAGGAGGCAACTAGCCCCCTAACAAAGCCAGAGAAGTGCCTAAGGAGTCCAAACCATTAACCAAGCTGAATGGCTCAAGTGGTAAGGTGAATCTGCCACAATCTATTGAGAGTAAGCCAAAGAAAGTTCAATGTTTTAAATGTTTGGGTATATTTCATCTCAATGTCCTAACAAATGAACAGTGGTTGTTCTTGGTGTTGAAGTCATCTATGCAAGTGATGATGATGATGATGCTGAAGGTGATTATAGAGACATGCCCAAATCAGAGGATTGTAGTGATGTTTAACATGTCTAACATGGGGAGCAAGGTGAGTTACTTGTAACCATTAGAGCTCTTAATTTGCAACATAGGGGTAATGACTTGCAAAGGGAAAATATTTTCCATGCTAGATGTAAAGTACAAAATTTTGTTTGTAGTTTGATTATAGATGGTGGTAGTTGTACTAATGTTGCAATCACTTATATGGATGATAAGCTTAAGTTACCTACGATTAAGCATCCTAGGCCATACACATTGTAATGGCTTAATGAAAGTGGTGGTTTACAAGTAACTAGGCAAGTGTTAGTTTTGTTTACTGTAAACAAGTACCATGATGAGGTACTTTGTGATGTTGTTCCTATGCATGCTTGTCATATGTTATTGGGTAGACCGTGGTTGTATGATAGGTCGGTTAGTCATAATGGTTGTGCCAATTCATATTCTCTTACTCATAAGAATGTATTTTTTAATTTGAATCCTTTGAGTCCTATTGAAGTGTATAAGGATCAAAAGGTTTTGAAACAAAAGGTGACTGAATATGAGAAAGATAAAAAAGAGTGTGAGAGTGCACATGAAAAAGAAAAGGTGCATAAGCAAAAGGAGAGATGTGTGGAAAATAATGAGAGATATGAGCCAAAAGTGGTAAAAGGAGAGCATAATGAGAGTCTACGCAAGAGAGTTGAAAAAATAATAAGAGTGATGCGCAGGAAAAAGGAGAGGCAAGTGAGAAAAAAGTGAGTTTTCTAGTTGGAAAGAGAGATGAAAGGAAAGCTTTGTGTTCTTAAAAGCTAGTACTTATGCTTGTATGCAAGGAAATTTTGTTTAACACTAATGATCCTAACCCTTTTCTTCCTAGTTAGTTTGTTGCAAGAATTCAAAGATGTGTTCCCTGATGAGTTGCTAAGTGGGTTGCCGCCACTAAGAGGCATTGAACATCAAATTGACTTTGTTCCTAGTTCAACTATTCCAAATAGACTAGCCTATAGAGTCAATCTAGCTGAAACTAAGGAGCTTTAAAGCCAAGTTAAAGAGCTTCTAAGTAAAGGTTATGTAAGGAAAAGTTTAAGTCCTTGTGATGTTCCTGTTTTCTTAGTTCCTAAAATGGATAGTTCTTGGCGTATGTGTGTCGATATTTGTGCTATTAACAAAATTGCTGTTAAATATGAGTTTCCTATTCCTCGGTTAGATGATATATTAGATGAGTTGCATGGTAGTGTTATCTTCACTAAAATCGATTTGAAAAGTGGATATCATCAAATTCGTATAAAAGTAGGTGATGAATGGAAAACTACATTTAAAACTAAATTTGAGTTATATGAATGAATGATTATTCCATTTGGTTTGACTAATACACCTAATACATTTAAGAGATTAATGAACCATGTTTTGCACATGTACATTGGGAAATTTGTTGTGGTTCATTTTGATGATATTCTAATTTGTAGCAAATCTTTGGATGAACATACTGAACATGTACGATTAGTACTTGTTATTTTGTGTGAAAACCAATTGTTTACTAACTTGAAAAAGTGTGATTTTCACCCAAACAAGCTTGTGTTTCTTAGTTTTATTGTTAGTGTAAAATGAATTGAGGTTGATGAGGAAAAGGATAAGGCAATCAAAGATTGGCCTACACCTAAGAGTGTTAGTGAGGTGAGGAGCTTTCATGGACTAGCGAGTTTTTATAGGTCCTTTGTGAGGGATTTTAGCACCATTGTCGCACCTTTGAATGAGCTAGTCAAAAAGGATGTAAAGTTTGAATGGGGTGATACTCAAGATAGAGCATTTAATTCTCAAGGATAAGCTTACTTGACCTCCTATTCTTTCTCTTCCTGATTTTAGTAAAACTTTTGAAATTAATTGTGATGCTAGTGGTATAGGTATTAAAGTTGTTCTAATGCAAGATGGCAAGCAAATTGCCTATTTTAATGAGAAATTGAATGGAGCCAGTCTTAAGTACCCTACTTATGACAAGGAGTTATTTGCACTTATTAGAGCCTTAGATATTTGGCAACATTATTTATTGCCTAAGGAATTTGTAATTCATACTGATCATGAGAGTTTGAAACATTTAAAGGGGTAGAAGAAGTTGAACAGATGCCATGCCAAGAAGAGTGAGTTCATTGAGGCGTTTCCCTATGTCATTAAGTATAAGTAAGGTAAAGATAATGTGGTTGATCTAGAAGGTATAATTTACTTGCTTCCTTAGAAACAAAATTATATGGTTTTTAGTTTATTAAGGAATTGTATGCTAATGACCATGATTTTTGGTTCTATTATTTATGCATGTGAATATAGTGTTATTGATAAGTTTTATAAGCATGATGGTTTCTTGTTTAGGGAAAAAAGACTATGCATTTCAACATGTTCTGTGCGTGAGTTATTGTTGAGGGAATCACATGAGCGAGGGTGGTTTAATAGGGCACTTTGGTGTTCAAAAGACTTTAGATGTATTGAATGAACATTTTTTTTTTGCCTAACATGAGAAAGGATGTTATTAGATTTTGTGGTAATTGCATTGTACGTAAACAAGCTAGTCTAAGTTACAACCTCATGGACTGTATATGCCACTTCCTATTCCTAGTTCCCCTTGGATTGATATATCTATGGATTTTGTTCTTGGATTGCCTAGAACTAGGCATGGCAATGATAGTGTTTTTGTTATAGTTGATAGGTTTTCTAAAATGGCACATTTCATTGCATGTAAGAAAACTGATGATGCACAACATGTTGCTGTTTTGTTTTTTAGGGGAATTGTTCGTTTACATGGTATGCCTAGAACTATTGTTAGTGATAAGGATTCTAAGTTCTTAAGTTATTTTTGGAAAACATCGTGGTGTAAGTTAGGTACTACATCATTATTTTCTACAACTTGTCATCCACAAACTAATGGTCAAATTGAGGTTGTGAATAGAACTTTTGGTCAATTGTTGTGTACTATGATTAAAAGGGATTTAAAGTCTTGGGAAGATTGTTTACCTTATGTTCAATTTGCTTATAATAGGAGGGTGCATTCTTCTACGCATTTTTGTCCTTTTGAAATTATTTTTGGTTTTGTTCCTTTAAGTCCTTTAGATTTAATTGCTTTGCTTTGATTGAACAAGCTAATCTACATGGTAAGAAGAAGGACGAATATGTGTTGAAATTGCATGAACAAGTGAGAGCAAATTTAGAAAGGCGCAATGAGCAAATCTCAAAGCAAGCCAACAAAGGGCGTAAGAAATTGGTTTTTGAACCTAGAGATTGGGTTTCGATGTATTTACGCAAGGAAAGGTCTCCTAACAAAAGGAAATCGAAGCTAATGTCACGTGGTGATGGGCTTTTCAAGTCTTGGAGCGTGTCAATGAATGCATACAAGATTGATTAGCTTGGTGAGTATGGTGTTAGTGCTAAATTTAATGTTTATGATTTATCTCATTTTGATCTTGGTGTAGGTTAAGATTCGAGGATGAATCATTTTTAAGAGGGGGGGAATGATGTGACCATGCCTAGCACACTAAGCAAAGATCCATTAGCATATGGAGGACCTATGACAAGAGCTCGTACAAAGAACTTTAAACAATCTTTGAGTTCGTTTATGGAGCATGTTTTGAGCATGAGAAACAAAGGAGCATTTGATGATGACAATGCCTTGAAGATGGTGAACTTAATTACATTCAATTGAGCATGAGAATGCATAAGTCAACAAAATCAACAAGTGAAAGTCAAAGTCAATAGAATAGTCAAAGGTCAGCAAGTCAACACTTGGCCAAGTCAATGGTCAATGGTCCGAAACCCTAACTAGGGTTAGGGTTGGGCTTCTACCTATTAGCTATTTGGGAGTGTATTAGTTTTTTTTTTAAGACATCTCCTTGTTATCCTAGGATCTCTATCTTATCTTATCCTTTTATCTTAGGATTAGCTATTACTTTATCTTATTTCCCTTTTTAGATAGGATTTCTGTTATTGCTTAGTTTTAATTTGTTTCCTTTGCAATAAGGATTAGTTGGACGGATTCACTAAAGTCCTTTAGGGTTAGGATTTGTTTATTTTGAACTCTATAAATAGAGTTGCAAAACCAATTTCGATAGCCTAGTTTATTATTGAATTATTGAATTATTGAATTTTGCTTTGAAAAACCCTTGTGCGTTGCACGTAACTTTAAGTGTTCCTTATTGTTTTCTTGAAATTAATCTAATTTGATCAATTAGTTTCGCATCTACCTTGTTTTAATAATTTATTGAACTTTATCAGTTTGTTAGGTTGTTTGAACATTCATCAAATTATAGTTATAGATCTTAGTTCCATATAACTAAGGGTGATAACTTCGTTTTCATTTGCAAGCTTCAAGATAGATCTTTGGGCAATGATTCAAACCTATTGGTATGGGTGTTTTCTCTACATAGAACTCGATCATATCAGTTTGTGTTATCAACTTGTTTATTTTGGTGTTTGAACGTATCAATAGGCTTGGTATCACATTAGACTTTAAGTTATGTTATTAAACATTACTTAAAAGAAACA
>CANYLF015393143.1:0-17745 GCA_948193215.1 Bocquillonia castaneifolia
AGGGGTACAACCGAGGTACCCTCACACACAGATAATAACTTATTTCCTCACCTGACTAGCGATTATATTCCATTCCTTCCAATTGCTCTTTAGCCAAAACCTATATGAATTCATGTTCAACATAATTTTTATTAATTTTTGGGACACAGTTATCATTCAAATTATTTATTTAAAAATACCGTTAAAATTATATAAAAAGGCTTTTAGAGATTATCAGCATCTGATCTTTATATTCTAATTGCACCATTAGGATCAGCATGAAAAACTGAGTCCGACATATTTTGTCGATGAACAGTGTCATGAACAATACTCTGCTACAGTGCCATGAACAGTATCATGAATAGTATGATGGGGTCCATGGCTAGGGTCCACACTGGTGTCCATTTGTGGGACCCGCTGGTGGGGTCTACGTGGGGCCCGCTAAGTCACCGGTGCAAATGGGGTCAAAATTAAATTCTAAAAAGCACCATTGGACTCCTCTAAGGCTCTAGATTACAGATATATAATCAGTTTTATAAAACAATAAACAGATTTAATAGAAAATGAGAAAATCTATTTAGAATTTCTTACCTCAAATCTTTAAATTCTACCCGGTAAAATCCAGTAATATACCACTTAAAATGAAGCTTGAGAGATCATGAATCCATAGACACCAAAACCATTTGATTCTAACTCCATACGTGAGAGTTTTGAGAGTTAGAAATTTGAGAGATATTTTATATAATATATATAAATATATATTGAAGTAATGAAGAAGAGAAGCTCTCTTGCTCTCTCTCTCACGTCTCTTTTATAAATAATAAAACAATTTAATAAATTATCATTTTAATACCTAGATATTTGGTAAATTACAATTTAATATTTATAGAAATTTTTCTTACAATTACATCCAAACTAAAATATAAAAATTCTTTTGAATAATATATATAAATCCTTCAAAATATTTTTATTTATTATTTTATTATTTATTATTATTAATATCTTTTTAGGATGTTACAAAATTTTCATTCATTTTTGAGTTTAAAATAAACAAATTAATTAAAAATTAAAGATATGTTTATCATTTTTTTAGGGGTAAAGATATGTATATCATAGTTATTTTTTTAAAAAATGATATGTATATCATAGTTTTTTTTTATAAGAATGTATATCACAGTTAAGTCATTAAAATGCTATATAAATACATCATTTAAAAAAAATTGAAATTACATTATTAATTAATATATGTAGTTAATTTTGAAGTGAAAAATAAATAAACAATTAATTATTTACCAAAAAATTAAAAAATTGAAGGAAAACAAAATAATAAAATATAACTTAAAATTAAAAAGAGGATTATATATTATTAACTATATATGCAAATTAACTTCTAAATTTATTTAAAATATTCAATTGAAGCTTAGGATTCTACTTTTATCATGCATATGAAAGTGCAGATAGATATAAATATAAATGTAATTCTTACGATCACATGGATTAATAAACCATAGTGAGAATAATTTTATACCCGACTATCAATTTTATGATTAAAATTATTTTATCTTTAATTTATTAATTTTAAAAATGTTTACGTTAATTTGGTAAATTATTAACTTCATCATTATTCATATAATTGAAGTGATTTGATGTGTTAACGAATTTTTGTTAAGAGAAGATTTGAATTGTGAAATCAATAAATTTTATATATATATATATATATATATATATATATATATATATATATATATATATATTATCATACATGAGGTAAATAATAAATAAAAGAACAATAAAGAACAATAAAAAATAATGAAATTGATCATACAATGTGTACATTAATTATATTTAATTTAAACTTTAAACTGACTTATAATATATCAAATTATTCAATTTTAAGATTATTTTTATCTTATCATATGTCATACATATTTAGTTATATATGCATAGGATAAAATAACACTTTAGTTAAATGCATAGGAAATAAATTTTCAAACTAAAAAAATATAGCTTTATACATATACATACATACACACATACATATATATATAATTAAATGTATGAAAGATTATTAATGTAATCTATTTAATAAGAGAGATAGTGATGTTAAATAGGTTAGAATTGTCACATCAGTAATTGAGCAAAAATTGAGCTAAAATTGATTGAGAATGTGACTTCTAAAATTGATTGAGACTGTAACTTCTCTACTATTATATATTTATATAGATAGTGTGGATTTCTAACATTAAGAAAGATATCAAACTTATATTGAGGAAAGGTTTAATGGTCAAATAAATTTAAACATTTAATGAAATTACAAATTTAATTAAATCTTTTAATTTTTACAATTATTATCAAATTTTAAAGATTTATTATTGTTTTAATTAAACATTTACTAATAACTAATTAAATCCAAACATTTTCATGTAAATTATAAATTTAACTAAATTTTTAAAAGAAAGTTACAAATTTAACTAAAATTTTAAATTGTGTCGGTTGTGATAGTTTTATTTATATATATATATATATTTAAGCACATGATAATTTAGCGAGTGCATAAATTTGAAATAAAATTTAAAATCACACCATAATTTTCAAATTTAAATAGTGACTCTCTTAAGTTCCTACGTATGAGTTAGGGTTTTGTTCTCTCTAACCGCTTTTGTGCTAGTTTTGTGTTTTCTTCTTTTTTAGTAATCTGTGTTATTGTGGTGTTCAATTTTTTACTTTCTCAGTATGGGGCCGTTGGAAAATTCAATAGAGGGCTTGGTCTTAGAAGATGAACCGGTTGAACAAGTGGTAACAAATGATTTAATGTGATGTCTAATCGGAAGAATATTGTCCGATAAGTGATTAATTTTCAGGCAATGAGGCAGACGCTTGCGGCCTTGTGGAGACCACTACAGGGAGTTTGCATCAAGGAAGTGACAGATGCTGATAGAGGAGATGGCTTTCGATTCTTGTTTCAATTTTTTTTCATGAAATAAACGTACAGAGAGTTGAGGAGGGAGGGCCATGGACTTTTGATAACAACCAGTTGGTACTTCGAAGGTTACTAGTGGGTTCACACCCTTTTGAGGTAGATCTGAATTTCATTGATTATTGGATTCAAGTTCACAAGCTTCCAATTGGCTTAATGTCTGAAAAAGTGACAATGAGTAATGGTAACTTTGTTGGTAAGTTTGTTGAACCCGATCCAAATAATTTCAATAGTTTATGGAGACGTTTCATGAGAATCAAAATTACTATTGATATCACGAAACCTCTAAGGTAGTCTATGAAATTAAAAAAGAGTGGAAGGGACTGCGCTAAAATTGTCTTCAAGTATGAAAGACTTGGAACTTTCTGCTATATATGTGGTTTAGTGGGTCATTTAGAGAAATTTTGCTCTCAACTAGTTACGGTTCCTCTGCAATAGATTGAACGAAAATACAGTAAGGAGCTAATAGCGGTATCTCACCGGAATCATATTCAGATTGGGGAACGGTTGCTTAGAAATGAGCAGTCGATGACAGTAGAGAAACGTGATTGGCTTCATTCCAATTTTGGAAAAGAATTAATCCACGATGTCAGTGGAGTAATTAATGGAACAATTGATGCGAGGAGTAAGAGCAACTCCAACCGAATGGTATTTTGCCGTGAAAATGTTGAAAATGGCCTAAAATTCTCCTCCAACCAAACGCTATTTCAGACACCATTTTAGTGTCAAACCACAGTAACATGCTAAATATGGCGTTAACTGTAGCAACTCTATTTTGTTTTTCAATAGTATTTTTTACTTTTTAAAATTTACTTTTACTTTACAAATTAATTAAATTATTATAAAATAAGAGTTTATAAGGAATATTATGAGAATATTTTTTATGGTGTGGAAAAATAGAGTAGATGGTTGGAGAACAAAACCCTGTAGTAACACTATTTTAGTGTAAAACTAACACCATTTTAGTGTTTTGGATTGGAGATGGCCTAAGGCATGCACGAGCATGGAAGTAGACTTTGATAAAGATCGTGATAAGGGGGAGGAGACATTAGTGGAGGGAATGAATTTAGAAGGAAATAAGCATGATGATATGGCTTCCTTAACAACAGATGGGCTGGTTATTGTGGACTCAAAGAAGAGGAATGGTGGGCCAGTACAAATCAATGGCCCAACTTTGGGTATAATGGCCTTGGGAAGGGATAAGGAGAATATGAGTTCTATTGAAGGTGGGTAAGATAGCACTAGTGTTGTGGGTTTGGAGAGTAGTAGTATTGTGGGTTTAGATCACATTTCAAAAAATGTAATATCAGCAGGCTCTGGTTTTCAGGCCTGCCAGGAACAATGAGTCTGCTGAATTGGAACTATCATGGGCTTGGCAACCCACGAACAGTTCAGGCCCTCAAAGGTCTTGTTTATAATAAAAGGCCAGATGTTATTTTTCTTATTGAGACTTTTCTTTCTAGACAAAGGTTGGACGTTTTGAAGAGGAGTTTAGGTTATGAAGGTCTGTTTGGTGTGGATTGTCAGGGCCATAAAGGTGGCCTAACTTTGTTTTGGAAGAATAATCATTTAATTAACCTGCTTGGTTATTCTGACCATCATATAGATGTTTGTATTTCTCTTGAAGGGATGGATAAGTGGCAGTTTACAGGTTACTATGGGCATGCAAATAGAACCCAGAGGCAACTTTCTTAGGATTTGATTAAGCTTCTCTCAGGTCGTTCAGATTTACATTGGGTTATCATGGGTGACTTAATGATATTCTACACAGTGAAGAGAAGCAGAGGAGGGTTCCTCATCCTCAATCGCTTTTGAAGGGTTTCAAGAACGCAGTCCTTGATGGTGGTTTGTCTGAGCTTGGTCCAATCGGTAACTAATAGACCTGGGAAAGAGGGAGAGGTACATATGACTGGGTTAGGGAGAAGCTAGATCGTGCTTTGGCAACTGCAAGTTGGATGGATAAGTTTCGCTGTGCTATGGTATGTACTCTTGAAACCTTCATTTCTGATCATCTTCTCTTATGGCTTGATGTAATTGGGCAAAAGTTATAAAGTGGCTACCGTCGTTTTAAGTTAAAGAATTTCTAGACTCAAGATCCAGGTTGTCAGAGCGTTATTTAAGAAAGTTGGAGAGTAGGGAATGGCAAATGTATTATGGAGAAGATTCATCATTGTGACAAATATCTAATGCGGTGGGGACGTTCTAAACCAACCAATTTTGGAGCAGGGAGATTGTCACGAATAGATGGCGACTTATAAGGGAAGGAAGGATAATAGGGCTGTTTTAAATTTTAAGAGTTGCAGGAGGAACTAAATGGAGTTCTTGATCAGTAAACTACATATTGGAAACAACGAGCCAAAGTTTAATGGTATCGGGAAGGAGATGCTTATTCTCAATTTTTTCATAAAACAGCCTCAAGAAGGAAGTGGAAGAACAAATTTCATCGGTTAAAAACAGAAGACGACATTTGGATAAACCAATCTTCGGGCCTCTAGAGTCATATTTTGAATTATTTTCAGACTTTGTTTACTTCTCAATCTACAGAATCATCTTCTATTGCAAACTTGGTATCCAAAAAGGTCATTGAGGCAAATAATGAGTTTTTGGAAGCGCCTATAATTTCAGAGGAAGTCAAAAGAGCTATGTTCAACATGCATCCTAATAAGGCTCCTGGTATGGATGGTATGTCTCCTGCATTCTACCAAAATTATTGGTCTCACTTGTCATCTGATGTTGTTGATGCTGTGACTGGTTGTTTTAATTCCTTCTCTTTGCATGAACTTTTGAATGATACTTTGATAACTCTTATCTCTAAGAAGTGTAAACTAGAGTCTTTGTCTGATTTGAGGCCAATCTCTATTTGTAATGTGATTTACAAAGTTTTCTCAAAATTGTTAGCAAATAGAATGACGACTATTCTCCCTTCTCTTATATCAGAAAATCAAAGTGCTTTTGTTCAACATAGATTAATTACTGATAATATTATGCTTGCTTTTAAGATTATGCATTTCATGAAGAAGAGGACTCGGGGAAATGATGGATATACTGCTTTGAAAGTAGATATGTCTAAGGCTTATGATAGGATTGAATGGAATTTCTTGAAGGATATGATGTGTGCCATGGGGTTCAGTGTCAAAGATTTAATCATGTTGTGTGTAAATTAAGTCAAATATTATATGCTTCATGATGGTCTAGAGTTGGGTCCTGTCATTCCAAGTAGAGGTTTGCGTCAAGGGGATCCTTTATCCCCTTATCTTTTCATTATATGTGCTGAGGGTCTAAGTTTGTTGATGAAAGCCAAAAAGTGTGAAGGCTTGTTACATGGGTGTCGTATTGCTAAAACTGCTCCTACTCTCTCCCACTTGTTTTTCACAGATGATTGTTTATTTTTCTTTAAGGCATCGGTTATTGAACTGGCCCATATTCTGGAGGTTTTACAAGTCTATAAGGCTGAGTTGGGTTAATACATAAACTTGATGAAATCTGCCATCTACTTTAGTCTGAATGTGTCTGGGGATTGTAGAGATCTTATCAAAGCAAACCTAGGAGTCAATGATATGGATTGCAGTGGTACATATTTAGGTTTGCCATTTATGATTGGGAGAAAAAAGAAGGAGATTTTGGGTTCTATTAAGAATAAAATCTGGAAGAGAATTTGTAGTTGGAAAGGAAACTTTTTATCATCAGCAGGGAAGGAGGTGATGCTTAAAATAGTTCTCCAATCTTTGCCAAATTATGTGATGCAGATTTTTAAGCTGCCTTTGTCTCTTTGTGATGAAATTGAGAAATTGTTGAATGGTTTTTGGTGGAGTAATAATTCTAATGGAGCAAAAGGAATTAGATGGTTATCTTGGGATAAGCTTTATGTTCCAAAGAAGTTTGGTGGATTGGAGTTTCGTAAAATCCATGATTTTAATGTCTCTCTCCTTTGCAAACAAGGCTGGAATTTTCTTACCAAACCTTATTCTCTTCTTTCCAGAGTTTTTAAAGCCAAATACTTCCCACATTCGAGCTTTTTACATGCTACTGTAAGTAAAGGAGGCAATTTTGTTTGGCATAGCATCCTTGCTTCACAAGATCTTGTAAGGCGAGGTGTCAGATGGTGAGTAGGTGATGGTAAGACTATAAAAATTGGTTGTGATGCCTGGTTGCTTGGTGATTCTCATGGTCTTGTGGAAATAAATCTGCCTATTACTATTAAAGAGAATACAGTAGATTCTCTCACGTGCATAGATGGTGGGGGTTGGGATGTTGATATTATTCATGATATTTTTAATCACAGAGATCAAACCTTTATCTTACAGGTCCCTTGTATAAATCGAGATAAAAGGATGTGTTATTTTGGAAGGGTGAAACATTAGGGCTTTTCTCAGTCAAAAGTGCATATCGGATGACATAACCCATATGGAAAATGGAGAGTTCTAGTGGCACGTATATTTGGAATAAAATTTGGTAAAGAAATGTTCCTGCAAAATGTCGAGCCTTTCTTTGGAAACTTTGCTCAAATGTGCTCCTTACTCTTTTAAATTTGCAGGTGAAGGGTGTAGATACAAATAGTATTTGTTGCTTTTGCCATTGTCATGCTGAAACTTCTGATCATATTTTTTTACAGTGCCTGTTTGCTTGTAGTTGTTGTGATTTTTTAGGCATTAGCCATATTATCTTGTCATGGGCAAATGTGTGGTCTTTATGCTACTATATTTTTCATAACTTGGATATTCAGCTCCGTGATCTTATTACTATGGTGTGCTGGAGTTTGTGGATAGCTCATAATGACTTGATTTGGAACTCTAAAAGTATGTCTTGTAAAGCAGTAGTTAGCCATGCTTTCAATCTGTTATTTCAATGGCAACAAACCAGGCGTTTGCAAAATGATCAAAAGAGTCTCTCGTATGATTCTGGGTGGGCAGTTTGGAAAAGACCTGTAGAAGGGTGGCTTAAAATGAATGTTGATGCTGTAATTCATGATAACATTGCTGGGTCAGGCTTTGCTTGTGTGGTGCGGGATTGTTATGGAAGATAGATCTGGATATGTTCACACCAAGATGTCTCCACGGGAAGCAGAGGCGTTTGGCTTGAGGGAGGCCCTCTCATGGATTAAAAATGCAGGCTGGTCAAAGGTTATTATAGAATTGGGTTGTTTGCAGGTGGTTGAAGAAGTTCAAACGGAATCACCACCGCTATCTTATTTTAGTTGTTTACTTTTAGATTGTTTCTGTCTGTTAAAACAATTATAGGATGTTCATGTGTCTTTTGTTTATAGGTCAGCAAATAACGCTGCTCATACTCTTGCTAGAGCAATGTCCTTTTTAGCTGGCTAGTTTCAATGGGGGCCTTATCCTCCTACTTTCTTATCTGATGTACTTCATTTTGATGACCAGTGAATGATAGCTTTATCCTTTTATTCAAAAAAAAAAAAAAATAGAGACTCTCTTAGTTAAATTTAAAATTTTAGATTTATTTGATAATTAGATTTTGAAGAAATTACATAATAAAATTGAAATGATGTGTTTGGAACTATGGTTATTACTTATTTATTATTAGTAGTATAGAGATGGTAAATATTTTATTGATGTTTTAAATCACATGGATGTTTTATTTGTATATATGGTATATAGCTTGACTAAGAATGAAACCAATGGTGGATTCAAAAATATTTTTGAGATGAGCAAAATGAATATAAAACCAAATTTTAGGAAGGAACTTTTTTTAAAAAAATAAGTCATGTTTACTATGAAAAAAAATACTTCCCATAAAAGTTGAATTCTAGACAAATGATCCTCGGAATCTAACTTTATTATATCTGGTTGAACATGAAAAATTTTATGGAATTTACATTTTTGTATTTAAATAAATTAAAAAGTTACTATATCATACCTTTAGTTCAATTAAATAAATTAAACTATTCAATAATTGAAAAAAAATCATATTAATTTTTATACAAAAATATTAAAACTACAAATGTGTTGTATAATAATAATAATAATAATAATAATAATAATAATAATAATAATAATAATAATAATAATACTCAGTGGCCTAGGACTTTGTGAATGAAGTGTTAATTGGGTTTCATTTTCTAGACAAGTTCATTTGACTCATTATGGACTGTTTGAGGACTACTACATACACAGGAACATGGAAGGGAGTGCAAGGTTCTTGTTTTCCAGCTAAGAGGGGTCTTAGACAGGGTGGCCCTATGTCCCCTCAATTGTTTGTGTTATGTGTGGAGTATTTTACAAGGTGTATGGTGACTATGCTGAAAAGGGATTTTAAGTTTCATCCTAGGTGCAGAAGTTTGCAGCTCTCCCATCTGATTTTTGCTGATGACCTGATGCTTTTTAGTGAAGCTGACCTGAATTCTATTGGCCAAGTCATGGTAATTCTAAATCATTTTAAAGCAATTTCTGGTTTACAAGTCAATACCTCTAAGAGTCAGGTTTTCTTCTCGGGGGTGTCTAAAACCATGAAGAGAAGACTTTTAGATCTAACAGGGTTCCAGGAAGGTCACTTACCTGTTAAATACCTTGGTTTGCGTCTTATCACAAATAGACTTTCCATTGCAGATTGTCAAGAGCTCCTGGGGAGGATTGAAAGTAGGATAAATTTTTGGAACAACAAATTTCTCTTCTATGCTGGTCGTCATCAACTAATTCAAGCAGTTTTATTTAAGCTTTCATGCTTATTGGTCCTCTGTTATTTTGTTGCCTAAAGCAGTTGCTACTACTATTGATAAAATTTGTGAAAACTACCTGTGGTCTGGAACATCTACTGATTATAACAAAAGTCTCATTACTTGGCCTACAGTTTGCAAAACAAGAAAGGAAGGAGGTTTAAACATTAGATCAGTGTGTCTACCAAACCAAATTACTTTATTCAAGAGAATTTGGAGAATTTTACAATAGGATGATAGCCTCTGGTGTAAATGGATTAGTTCTCACTACCTGAAGAATCATAACCTTTGGAGTGTAAAAGCTGCAGTTAATTCTAGCTAGGCATGGAAAAGACTCTTAAAGGTTAGAACTGAATTTCTCCCTCTTCTCAAGTATAAAGTTGGAAATGGCAAGTGTTTTCTTTTTTGGTTTGATCCTTAGATAGATGGTGTACCCCTTATTCATAGGTTTCCAGGCATAAATGTTAAATCAACTGGCATAAGTCTTTATAGTACTGTTGCTAGTAGATGGAGGTCTCGTTGGTGTCTACCTCTTCCTACTTCTGAGAGTATGAATCAAACCTGGATGTTGATCAGGCATATTTCTTTAACAGAGAAGGATGATGGAATTATCTGGCAGCATTCTGCAATTTATTTTGCAAGGAAACCTTTGGATATAGTTAGAAGTCATTATGATCCTGTTCCTTGGCATAGTCTAGTGTGGACTAAAATTACAGTTCCTTGTTGTTGTTTTATTCTTTGGTTGACTCTTCATGGCAGATTAAGAACCAGGGACAAGTTGGAAAAATGGGGTCTTGTTCAAAGTGATTTGTGTGCTATATGTGGTGCTCAAACAAAGACAATTAGTCATTGTATGTTTGAATGTGTTGTTAGTAGGCAAATCTGGAACAAATGGGCTAACGATGGACTGGAGAAGGCTAATTTCATGGTTTTAAAAGAAGGTTAAGGGAAGAGTCAACTGGCTATGGGGAAAAGGTGTTTGCTGGCAGTGCCAATCTATTATATTTAGCAGGCCAGAAATAGGAAAGTGTTCCATAATGAAAGTCCAAGCATAGTAAATATCCTACATAGGATTCATTTCATTCTTCTATATAGATTTAAAGATAGTGCTCATTTATATAGGAGAATAGATCAAAACTATAGAGTGTAATTGTTCTATAGCAATGCCATTTCCTTGCTTGTTTTTTGTTCCTTTCTTTTTTGAGTAATGGAAGCTTTTTTGGTTTTTCCTACCAAAATAATAATAATAATAATAATAATAATAATAATAATAATAATAATAATAATAATAATAATAGTCCCTTCTAAAAAAAATAATAGTAGTAGCAGTAGATATATGGTGAAGTACTTTCCCATATTGATCAGAAAATAACTGTTGGTCCCACTATTACAGGAGGAATCCAATGTTTTTGTAGAGTTATTATTTTTAATCAACCAAATAAAAGAATTATTAATTCCGAATAAAATTTTAAATCAAGTGGATTTTATATTTAAAATTTACAAGATATTAATTAATAAATTTATTTTTTTATAACATTTATATTGTTTTCTGTGGATTATAATTATGTTAGTGTAGAATTTTATAATAATCATACAAAAAAAAACACATGTTAATAAACGTAGAATTGAAGAAGACTTGTTATAGCTAATGATTATTGATGGTGAGATAATTTTTCATTTCCTAAGTATATCTCAACGAGATCCAATATACACTTGTTCTGATAGTGTCATCGTGTGAGATTTGGATTTCAAGACCTCATGCCTTCACTAATTAAAATGAAATTTGGTTTTGATATCAAACATTGCCCTACCTATTTTGTATCTATGAAGCAAACTTATAAATTGTTGCGTTCTTTTCATTCATCGGTATTTGATTGATTCGGGGTAGAGAGAGGAACTGCCCGGGAGAGAGTCATCCCTTGACTCCATTGGTCGGTTCTCAGGAATGGAGAAATAATTTACAGAGAATGACTTAGACACTCTAATGCTTAAGTTAGTATCAGTTAGACTTCTCTTTATATAGATACTAGAAAGGGCTCTCGTGTTGCTTCAAGAGCATAAGACATAATAATTATTCTATTTTATGTTGGAAATATAAAGATGAGTGTTTCCTTCCCTTTGCTATTTTTTTAAAATAAAATTTAGTTGTTGTATATTGTTTTATTGTAATCCCAAGAAACCAATTTGTTAGACCACCTTAGTCACAGCAGAATCAGCAGAATCACTCTTATAATCAATTAAATCACTCATGGAAAATGACATCATAATAAATCCTGCAATAGGTAGCTTTGCATGCCAGATGTCGCTTTCTAATTGCATCTCAATGAGTTCATTGTAACGTGTTCTTAACTTACTTAGTAAAGAACAAAAATCTTGAAATCTCTTTAAATTCTTTTTTTGGAAGCCCTGGAAATGTAAAAGTTCTCCAGACGAACATTAAAACCTTCAGAAAATAGGTTTTCCATTAACATAGGTTAAAGAGTTGAAGAAAGTGAAGACTATTAAGGACCTTCCTTAAATCACAATCTCATTGATAACAGCCTGCACTACATTCCTAGTGTTTGCAAAATCTGGAGAGCAATCCAAATTGAGCTAGACCAGCAAGCTTTACAAAAAATAGGCTGTGACAGAGAAGAAGATACGAACATATTTAATTGTTAAGCAGTTGCTTCGTCGAAGAAATCAATGTGTTGGACCACCTTAGTCGTGGTAGAATCAATATTGCTATCAATTAAATCACCCATGGGAGATGACTTATATATAACACTACACACACACACACACACATGATTAATTTACTCTATAAAATAAACACGTCATAATCAATTCTACAATTAATGCATGTTAATGCTTACAAGTCACGCTGCGTCTTGAGGATAAAAATGCATAAATAAATAAAATGCATCTAAGGAAATTATTAACAAATTATGATTATGTATTAAGTAATTATTTTTCCACGTTGAAGGAAATAATTATTTTCCTAGTTATTTTTAAATGCTAACAAATATTTTGGGAAATAAGAAAATTAATTGGAAAAAAATAATTTCAAGTTTTTGTTCTTAAAATTTGGACTAAAACCGGTTTTTTTTATAATCTAGATGACGACAACATGGTGGTCCATTTATATAAGGCTAATATTTTTTTTGTACTATAAAGTTTGTGCGGTGAAAATGAAAGAACAATTTAAAAGGTATGTTTGAGGCAGGAAAATAATAAGCATATATATAACGTCAATTAGGCTTTTACAAACTTATGAAGAAAAAAATGATTAAATATTTTATTTTTTTAATTAATATAATTTGAAGGTATGTTTGATTAGATTTTTTTATTTAAATGAGTATAATATAATTTGTATGTTGTATTTTGATATTTAAGTTTTTAATAATGTTTTATATCAGGAAAGTTCAATAATAATATTAAGGAAGATAGTCTTCATTTCCTGATAATCTTCTTAAATAATAATAATAATAATAATAATAATAAAGTTAGAAAAGTAAAGAACCCTTTAACTTTCTAGAGGGAGCATAGCTGATATTTCACATTGAAAAAAAAAGGAAGAAGCCATCGTGAGCTGCTCTTTTCTTCTTCTTCTTCTTCTATTTTGTATTCTCTTCCTCCATTTCCCTTCCTTCACAACTCAATCAACTCTTCACCAATTATCTTCATTAAATAGTCAAATTCATGTTTTTTCGACCTTCCGAACCCATTAATTACTACCGTTCAGCTAAAAAATGCTTCTAGAATGCGATACCAAAGGCACAATCCATTGGATGATTTTGCCCTTGCTAATTCCAGTTACTTCAGGCCATGAAACCAATGGCTATGGACTCAGAATGATGAGAAGAAGCAACTGGTGAAATTTGGTGACTTGAGAGAACTGTTAAACTGGTGGTCATAGCTCCTTAAGCCGTCGACTTTAACAACCGATTGTGGTGGTTCCAGTGGCTTTTGGGGATGACCAGTTATACGATTAGACTCCTTACGTTGTGGCCTTAACATATGTGTGTTTAACTTCCATTTCTGATGAGGTTTATATTTCCGGTGTTCGGAATCCGATGAACTCCGACAAGATGAAAGGTGCAAAATCCTAATGACATTGATTCGAGAGCATTAACGCTAACTGAATGATCAACTTCCTCTTGGTAAAAGTTCTATAATTTAAACTTAAATTTTAATTAATTTTAGGTTGTTAATTTAGATCAATTTCAGTTAATTTGTTTAGTTGTTCTATACGTTAATACTCTATACATAATCAATACTTATTAAAACTAATATGAATGGTATCTGTAATTTACTAAAAAGGATTAAAGCTTTATATATATATAAGGCAAATCTAGACTTGATAATTAATACTCTATACATTATGCATTTACTTCTGTTTTGATTCTGAATTATGGGCTCTTTTTTTTTATCCTTGCATGTATACACTGACAATTAAGACAAGGAAAAGGAAAGATGATTTCTTAATCATTTAGAGCTACATCTAGTGGATGCTAATGCAATAGTATACTCTAATCCTTGCATATTAATTCTATTGTTCAATATTTAATCTATGCTAAATATCAAGCTGCATTGAGCATTGTATTCCATAACTCTTGCTAGAATCTCTTAGCACCAAAAGTGGATGTCTAAGCATGCTTAATTGACTATACCACCTCCTTAATCTAATTGGTAAATGAATACATGCTTTATATGTGCTAACTAAATTTTTAAAAATATTCTTAGCACGACCGCACCTTGCCAAATGCTAACTACACAAACAATGATAGTTTACATAAATGTGCCTGTTGATTTGGAAAAATTTTGTCCTTTGTGCATACTAAGATCATGTCTATGTTTACCTATGCATGCTTAACATCAACCCTGCTGTATTACCAAGTATACAAAGACCATTGTGATACATAAATATAAATCACTAGCTACATTAACTATTTGTTTTCAATTTAAGTGATAATTTCTGCTCTATATGTCCACACTAAAGATAAGAAATGTTCTATATGTAGGGTGAAATTTTATCTCTAAGTTGCATTCTTTAATTTCAGTCAAGTAGACGGGTAAAACTAACTGCTCTTCGTACTACTAACTCTCATCATTCATGTCATTTTCACTGCTCTCCTGGTCTCCTTTCATCTCACCGGCTCAATATTTTTAAATTTTTATCTTGATGTATCTTGATGGATGAGTTTGTAGGACTGAAATGAATAAGAGGGAGGGTGAATCAAAAAGAAAGGGCAATCTTTCAGGAGATTAAGATAAGTTCTCTTACTCGGTTGATTTTCAGTTAAGGTTATGTTTATGGTAGCCATCTGTTTGAAAGAGTGATTGTGATTCTGTTCGGCATTGTATGACTATTACCTGTGATGATCTTGGGTGTGCTATGTTTTTTTTATTTTTTTTTATAACATTTCCTCATCTCTAATGCTTTTAGAGAGCAAACATGCAACACATAAAGCATAGACATGAATGAAACAAAATGAAAGAATAGAATAATAAGATATTTAATTAAATGAATAAAGTAGGTTTGTTATTCTTTTATTTTTACTGGATTCCTTCTGGTTCAATTTGTTCTTTTGTCTTTTGGTCTTGAATCCAATTAAGGTCAATTCTTTAATTCAAGTTCATATATCAATTTTACAATCCATCTTATCCTCGGGCATTTCATTCTCTTTATGATGAAGAGAATATGTAAAGGTCTGTTATTCTTTTTTTTTTTACTGTATTCCTTTTGGTTCAATTGATTCTTTTGTCTTTTGGTCTTGAATCCAATTAGGGTCAATTCTTTAATTTATGTTCATATGTCAATTTTACAATCCATCTAATCCTCTTGCATTTCATTCTCTTTATGATGAAAAGAATATGTAAAGGTCTGTTATTCTTTTATTTTTGTTGTATTAAGTTTTGGTCTTAATTCTCCACTTTATATAGATTGAAATGAGAACTTCTACTTGTTTACTTGGTAGTTAGTTAGGATTTACTATATACATGGAATAAATTTAATTAAAGATATGTAGGCAAGGTAAAGTACCCTAATACCTGAGATCAAGTATAACTAAAGATTAGGTTTAGCTATGTTATGTTCAACGTACAAACTGGTCAAATATAGATTCTTCATTTTTTTTAATATAAGATCATTAAAAGTGGAATCATTACCATAATCAAATCACCCAAATTGAAAGTTCCATTTTGAAAGTGACAAATTGAAATACATAGACACATGTAGCATAGAGAACATACACATAGGGGTCTCTACTTACTCACAACAACCATGCTAGCTAAGATTAATAAGTAATTTCATTATCAAGTAAGCATGTAAACACGCAGAACATGTAAAAGAATACCTCAACTGATAAAAGAAAAGGATTGAGGTTAGAAATCTTATTTTCTTTATCTTTGTTTTTGGTTAGATAGATTGGTTTTGCCATTCAGTTTGTCACAACTTAGTTTAGCACATTGGATATTGGATCAAAAGATAATGAACAACTATTATATTGCTGGAAACAAAAATAAAAGATGATAAATGATCTACAAAGGAAAAAAAATAATTGAAAGCAGAACTGCAATTAAGATGAGAAAGCTGAAATAAAAAGCAGGAGAAATTAAATAAAATTAAATTACAATTAAAATAAATAAAATTAGAACTACTGAAACTGAAATGAATAAAACAAAAACAGAAAGAACAAAATATTAAGAGCTAAGCAACCACCTATGCATATAAGTGGGGTCGCTGCTCATAACACAATCAATCAAATGTGAAAACTGACCATGTATATACTGCAAGCCATACACCACATAACTGCAAAAGGCTAGATAGTTAACCGAAACCATCAAGTTATGTGGTGCATGGCATACAACACATACGTGTGAGGCTACAAACATGATAAAAGAACTGCAGGCAGCACTGCCTCTGTTGACAAGCTAGAAGCAGCTTATGAGAGAAGATGAGAAGCATAGGCGAGAGATTAGCAGTAGCAAATGAGAGGTGTGTTGCTAGTTCAGATGAGAAGGCTATTTATAGGGAAAAACCAATGGTTGTTTCTAAAAATAAGTAGAAGTGTAAGGTCATGTTAAACTGTTATTAATTTAAGATTAAAGAGAACATGTGTCACAAATGAAGGGCTTTGATTAATCTGGAGCTGATATTTTTTTACTACAGCTGTATGCCTTTACCCTTCCCTGGCTGACATATGCCCCATGACATAATGCACTCTCTTTGTGGATATCCTAACTAAATTGCAAATATAGTTGGGAGGTAACTAAAATAAGCAGAAATGTAAGGAACATTTCAAACATGGTTTGTTGTATTTGAGTCACTGTTTTGCTTGGTTTGAATAGCAATTTGCATTTTCTTGTTTTTTGTAAACAATGGGACTGCACCCTAGTGTGGCAGGGGGGAAGAACGTTGTTGGCGAGTGGGTCAGGTTTGGCATTTGGCAGAGACACACCACCTTTTTGGAGGGGCTGAATCAATATAAGTTGTGCTGCATTTGCCACCATTGTTAAGGAGGGCCTGCGTAAAGAGCAAACGATGTCGTTTCATCATTCAACAGTAGATCACCATCTGGGCACCTAAGTGTCTCTACTCTCTAGAGTTATTTGGGGCCACATGCATTGTATTATCGGGAAATAGGCTACTTTATATGTATGTGGGGCCAATTGAATTTGTTTTTTGTGTTGTTATCAAATTGTAATGACCCCACATCTGATCTACGGGGTGCAAAATGCGGGTACCGAAATTGCATGTTTCACTAAAACGACTGCATTTCATTACAGGGAACTTAAATACACTTCCTTCGGAAACTTACTGTAGCAATAAAGGCATTTTTTAATTCAAAATCTTCAACTGATCACTGCAGACTGTACAGTGTTTTCAATCCCTATTTTAATGTTGTAGATATATTTATCTGTAGTTAAGGTTTAGAATCATTTATATGTGCTTGTTAGAATTACTAGAGAATATAAAGCGTCTACTAGATTTATCGAGTATTTTATAAAATTAATAAAGATGTAAATACAAAATATATTTATAAGCTTTTATTTATATATATAATTATCATTTGCAGGCTCATAATCAGAAGATAAAGAAATCAAGTTCTCATTTATAATTTTTATCTTTTTA
>CANYLF015393638.1:0-12927 GCA_948193215.1 Bocquillonia castaneifolia
TTTTCATTTCAATGTGTGTCAATTCCACATGTAATAAAGGCATGCTGGCTAGAATTACAATAAATTTAAGAACTCCATAAGCTAAGAGTAAAGTTTAGGGGCGAATCGTGAAAATGTGATGGCATAGATATGTAACTGGCGTTTTGTTCTCAAGCACATTCTCTCAATTGTCCCACCAGGCACATAATCACTTACCCGAGCAACTCAATAGCTAATTTTGTTTATGCTGGGAAGAAAACACTTGCAATGATTTAAGTTACTATTTATGTTCATGAACAAGTGCATCAGTAGACTAGACATTAGTTCAACAACAACAACAATAATGAAGAAAAAAGAAACTGACAAATAAATTTATCTTCTATGAGGCATTCATTCATTCATTCATCAAAAAGTTTATCTGTACACATCAATCAATCACTCACCAACAACAACAACAAATAATTAAAATAAACAAATTTTTATCTCTATGCATGGATGAGTCAGTTCAGTTCACTGATTGATTCTTGTTTTGTAGTGTAGTGTAGCCAATTATATCTATGGTTTCAACTTCAAAATATCATTTCAATCTTTATCTTTCTCTAGAAAAACAAATGGAAGACAATGAGAAAGTAGAGCTGACACTGTTTTTTTTTTTCTGTACCTCTCTACTGTTTATCTGGTTGCTTACCCACGAGCTCTCTCTGCTGAAAATGGTCAACAATCCACTGTCCCTTTCTAATTCGGTTTCTAGTCTCTTTTGTATTGCATTGAAAAATCTTCATATAATTTCTTTAAAGACCCACCACTTTCACAATAATTTCCTAACATAGATGGAGGGACTTCATCTACTGCAAATATTATGAGTTTTCTGCATGTAAGGACACAAGTACTGCGTCAGACACATGACCACCAACCAGATATCTGAAATTTTTACCTGTATTACTTTTAACCAAAAGTATGCCAATCATCTTCTGATAAATTTTTTAAAAGAAAAATTGCAAGTTGTAATTAATTATTAAAAAGATATCCCATTTCATGACTTTTATCTTTCACCCTATTAAGTCAGAACCTAATTGAAGAAAACTGTCCATGGGAAAATGAGAAATGAGGTGCAGCTAAAACAAACCAGGGAACTTTCTACATGGAAAAACAAAAAGAAAAGACAAAGCAGCTCAGTGCTCCAGCTGGTACTACTCCTATGTGTTTTTATTGTTGTTTGTTTCTTTACTGTAGAGATTACCATCTATGAACCATGATTGTGACTTCAAATTTCTAAAATACAATTCCTGCTTTAATCTCATACTGTTAACTGAAAAAAAAAGAAAGGAAAGAAGACGGGATTTCCTAAAAACTGAGAGCCTCAAAGAGGCGAGAGAACTGCATCCAAAGAGGCACTTTACGGCTTTGTTTAAATTCTCATAAAAAAATTCATTTCATTTGTACATGATTCATTTGCAAAAGAATTATTGTGTTTTGTAAGCGAAGCTAAAAATATGTAATTCAAATAATAAAAATTTCATCCTTATAGTTTAGAATTCATTTGCAAATTCCACCAAATTTGATGGACTTTGATTTAGTTATCATCAATTCCATGAAATTTAAAAATTAGAATTCCAAATGAATTTTGATTTAAGACAAACACAACAAATTTAGATTGCAAATGAATTCCATAAATTTTATAAAATTTATTTATACTAAACATGATGTAACATTTCTTATAATTATGTTTGGCAGTAAAACATCTTTAAAAAAGTGAGAAAGAACTACTTATCATGTAATATTTACCTTAATGCCTATCAAGCCTTACGCTATGCAACAAAGAGAAAGCAGCAAGGCTGCGTTGTGACAGTGGTATCTTAATTTCAACTTCAACTGTGTGATCAGACAATGCCCCACAATCAAGCAGCCCTAATCACAACAATATAACAGCAACACATCGATGCTTCACTTCCAAACGGGGAATGAATGGAATTGAACTCATGTTTGTATTGACTACTATACCAGCATAAATTTACATGCCAATGTCCTTTTTAAATAAGAACCAAAACGAATTGATATCCATATATCAAAAGTCAATTACTCATCAAAATGGCAGTAGATAATAGGAACTCCATTACCAGTCTCTAAAGTACTATACAAAATGGCCATACCTTGTATTCAGACTTCAGTAGATGATATAAGGGGACTGTTAAGACTATCCCTACTGCCAGAGAGCTGAATTGGCATTAAAGTCGGGTCTTGATAGGCAGTGGCCAACTTATTATAAAATTCACCCATTGCAGGGTCGTTCTGCTCTTCCCTGTCCTTTTTTATCAATACCTGAAAACAGGAGCTTACCAAGTCAACGATTGCATGGAAATCTTAGGCAGCACATGAAAGAAATCTATGAGGATGCAAAGAGACGGAACATAAACATACCTCAGCAGAGTAAGCAATAAAAAGGGGTAGGAAGCGCTTTCTGCAGTACTCATTAAAGAGCAATGTGAGGATTGGAAGAGGAAAAATTAATGTTGATGCAATAGAGAGCTTCTTTAATGTGAAGATTCCTATTGCAATGGCATGCATGAGTACCAAAGAGAATATCATCGAGTTGTGCACAATGGGCCAGAACTTCCCTGCTGTCTCATACTTCGGCACATATACATTTATGAACTGTATGATACATTTGAAAATTTGTAAGGATAGAGTACTAGTATATAGATTTTCACAACCAAAGTGATGGAGAATAGGATAAAACAGCTCGTTGCCAGTGATTTGAAAGTCAGTTATCTGGCAAAATATAGTTATGCAAAACAAGAGGAAAACCAATAAAATGAATTACAACTAAAATAAGCACATCTTCTCATACATGAATTCACATTCACAATTTACCCTTTCTTACATGTGTTATGAAGTAACTGACATGAATTCACATTCAAAAAAACCCCTTTCCTACATGTGTTATGAAGTAATTGACTTAGACCACTGCATATTCCTAAGGAATTGTGTCAAAATGTCAGTTTTGAGGTGATGCATATCCACTAACAAACATACAGTGGAAAGTCTTTAGTGAACTTCTACCAGTCTAAATCAGCTCCAAACGGTTGTTATATGGCATATTCAAGGACGCAAAACCTGACTTTTGAAAGAAAATACATAATAACAAGTTAACAACAAAAGAGTCTCTAAATATGATGCAATTTTTTGTGTGAAAAATTATAAATAGCATAGCCCCATACAAATTGGAAAGATTTGGAAAGATTGAAACCTGATTACGGAAGATAATGTACGCAAGACACAGGTACACAAGGAGGAAGGGCAAAATTAGTGGAGCTAAGAAGAAATAAGTAATACCAAGAAGTCCAAAGAAAAGAATTCTTGGTATATTCTTGTGGTAAGCAATAGACGGAACTTCAAGTTCATCATCTGGACTTTTACAACATCTTGTTGTTAGCGAGTAAGTAAGAGGGAATATGCGAAAGAGTTCTGATGAAGCACTTGTCCATCCAGATGTAACAACATAAGCCACGAAAAATGATGCCTACACATAAAAATCACACCATAAGCTTCATTTTCTAAAGTCCTAGTACATAATAAATTGTATTTTATGCATGTTTTTAAATAGGCAAAGTAATGGTACTTTGAAGCTATTGAAGCTCCCTTAATTAATTGGCAGCACAGTTAGACGTTTTTTCATGAGATAGTTCCTATTTTAGACTTTGTTTCCATACAATGTGTTAGACATCCATCACAAACTATAACTATCACCAAGAATTCTTCAACCACTCTCTATTAGGTTTCAAAAGCTTAATTGTTAGTATGTGTAAACAAAGTGATAATACAAATCAATCTTCATGAGGCAATAATTTCTATTTTTTCTTATCTTTTTTTTATATAAAATTTCAGATCATTACCCAACTTTTTCATGATCTTAATGAAACCTAGCCCCCAGTGTTCCACTCTTATAAATTTTCATTTTTCAACAATTATCCTTCATGTTTTGAATATTCATCTAAGAATTATTTGCACACAAGTTAACTTATCTGTGTTGAAAAAAAGACAAAGCTCAAATTTAGACTCGCAACCTACATCATGAAATGCTACTATGGAAATCTACATAGAAATATGCTCGCATACAAAACAATTCCTGAGAGTAAGAGAGAGAGGGAGAATGCATAATGACAGCAGCCATAAAATTCATAAGATAAAACTATAGCATTTTTCCCCTTGTTAGATCCATAACGATTTGTTAATAAACTAACCCCATAGTTATAACAAACTAAATTGGATATTCTTTATTTTAAAGGCTCATAATATTGGCTCGCCTAGATTTCTTTGGTTCCCATTCACACGTTTACATAATTGGGAATTTATGTTTTAATTCCTGAATATATTCCAAACAAATCCAATGAATAATTTCCTTCATGTAAGAGAAACAAAAAATAAATTATTTAAAAAAACTAAAGGGCTCTAAGCAAGTGGCAACATGATACCCCACCCAAAATGGTGACAATTTAAAATCTTGAACTCTTTATGAGTTGTGTATTCTCACCTGTGCAGGGACGGCAATAGCCAGCTTTCCAGGAATGTTTTTGGGATCAAGAAAGATGTTCACCTGATATAAAATTGACCCAGAAAACACAGTTGCAAAAAAAATGTTCCATATTGTGAACCAAAGTACTTTATTGCATGCACTCTTCTCGATGTCACTATGAGAAATATATCCCTGAATGGAAGAAAGGAACTCCATAATTGGAGGCACAATCAACAGAAACAGCTGAAGAATTAGACTGGGGAGATATCCTGTGATGACTTGACTAATGAATGCACTGCAAGCAATACGCAATAAGGTTTAGCTCTCCTGTATTCTAACAGAAAAAAAATAATCATAATAAAGATTTTGTTTTCTAAAACATTTCATTAGATTGTTACCACGCCACCATGTTGTTTTTCTCTATCACACTCCATAGATATTGCTGTAAGATAACATTACGAATCACCTAATTGACAACTGTTAAAGAACAATGCTCTCCTAAGCCAGGTGAAAAAAGTTGCAAAAAATTTCAAAATCAATGTTGCTCGTATTTGGTTTAAAAATGTGCATGATGTGATTATCTTGTTAGAATATCTACAAATTTACAACTTTGAATAATATATCTACAAAGTAAAGTGAGGTTTTATGTCCCACTTTTAATGACATGAAACAAAGAATTTATCAAAAGGTAAAAAGATGCAACTTACGGTACTACAGGTTGAAAAATTTTAATACCACTTGGCACTCAATGTCTCTTTCAACTAAAACATGCAGTTTTTAAAACTAAAGGTTCACCAACGAAAAGGAGAAGCCCTAGGAACAGTTAAATGTATAAGTTAAGATTTGTTCTTTAAAAATCATTAATACTCTTCGCTGATGAGCCTTACAGATTATGATTATGATAGTGTAAGAATAAAAGCGTAGCTTGCAATCACCTATCAGAATAATTAATGAAGAGGCCAACGGTTAATAACTCATGTCATAATAAAAAACGCTCCTAGACATTTTATTAGCTAGTAGCACAAAATGGCAGCTTCAATTATCATCAGATTGAAGAATAGGCCATTATGATGAAAATGATAAAGATGAAATCAATAGAACTGCAAAGACAAGATCAGTACTTACATGGTTAGAACGCTTTTCAAGAACGGAAACCAAATCTCTAACTGATTTAGGTTGGTAAGACCTTGCACAAGTATAACAGGGATGAGGAATAAAATTGTTAGAAGAATACAAGCAACTATGACCACAAGCTTAGATATCCATCTTCTCATGAATGATGAGGAAAAAAAAGGCCAATAAACATCTTCAGGATCAGGGGCTTGCTCAGTGACCCACTCTGTGGGATTAATTGATTGTTGCATGTGGAAAGCAGCAGCAGCACCATATCGAGATCTGAAGGACACAAAGGCAGCTCGAGTTTCCTTTCCCACAAAGAAGACATGAAGATTAGTCCACTGCACTAGATAACATATTAAAATTGGAAAATGGAAGGAACTTAATCAAAATGCCACATAATCAGCCCAATTCATGGAAAACTGTAAGAAGAATATGTGTCAATCATGGTCATAAAACTATAAACGTGTGAAAGCATCAATAACGCAACTACCTAATATGATCATACACAAAAAAAATAATGCATGATTTAATTCCAAATTCTATGGAAATCTCTTAATTGTTGAATGTGATTTTTTACAACAAATATTACAGAACATAAAAGCGAAAAAAAGAAAAGAACACAGAAAACATACTAAAGTGAAAAGAGCAGTGCATACTTCTCCAAGTGATACATCAGATTGCTCTAACTTCACATTCTGCTCTATGTCTTCCAACTTCTTCTCATAATGATCCACAAGATCAACCTTTTTTCCAAAGAATCCTATACGTCTGTACTTCTGATGAGAGGGTTCTGACCGCAACTGAAGAAGCCTTCTATACAACTTCTTTGATTCATTCTACAAGATATAAAATGAAAGGATAAGAAGCAATCAAAAGAAAGTTATGTTTCACAGGTTGCTGCACCTACTGATTCTTATCTAGAAAAGTTAATTAAACAGAATTAGTGCATTACGCTCTTCTGTGGCATGTTTCATGTTCCCACACAGAAGATGATAAGCTATCAAATCCAAATGTGAATTCTTGTGCTAGTTGCTATTATCCTATTTTAACTAGATAGATTAAGGCCTATGTTTCTACCACCACAGGAGGACAATATAGCCATGTCATAAGCCTGAGCAGCTAGCTTCTTTTTCTGGAATTTCAATTTCAAGTTCAAAATTTTAGTTTGTGGAGCCATTGTGTGGCATGCACATGCAGCACTAAAAGATGGATAGCTAGGGTAAAATTGGATTTAATGATTCCTGAGAAGTAACAATTTTCATCCTAAATTCTTTCATGATTATAAAAGAATTAAAACTCATTGAATTTTACACTCATTAAGTTATGAATATGATGATTTATGAAGCTGAAAATTTTAATTATTAATATTTTGTGTATGAGTCGGTGCTTCTTTGTTCTGGAGTAAATTTTTACCTGTAACAATGAATAAAGATAGAAGTACTTTCTTATCCCAATTGATTATTAATATTGTGTTAATTCTTTTGGGTAGTTTATCTGCTAATGCCAGTTGATTTCAATCAATATTGTTTCAAACACACACTGCATCCTAACAATGAGCCTGAGTTAAACACATCTGCCCTCGGCCATAAATCTCTTTAGGATTTTTCATTTACTCAAATCTTCTATCTTCTAATCCAAAAGGAAGAAAGATGGAGGAAAAAAATATAAAACAAATGAAGTTGTCAACTCTCCTAAAAGAAAGAAGCAGGCACTGTGTATTTTCAACATGGCCCCTAAACCAGCACCCACATTCCTAATGCTATAATCTCTTCCTCAAAATATTATGCGGAACCATAATTGACTAATGACTTTTTTTTCATCTACTTATTTTATAAGTAGCCTGATGATTGGTTCTCATAATCATAACTCTCTAGGTAAACTTCAGTTCTAAAAATTTCTACGGATGTTTCAAACATATTAGAGAGGATTTCAGCACCTCTCCCTCTCAAGGCAAGCAATGTGCATTTAAAAACGAATATTGTCCTTCATTACACACACAGCAGCACATTACATTAGAACCACCGCATTATCTTCCAAACACCATAAGTATGTAAAAACATGGCCAAAAGGAAAACAGCAATCTTGCAAAGTAGCCCCCAGGAAATGGGTTAAGTAAAACATATAACTTACTATCAGACTTCTAATATTGCTAGTTCGGCGGACAACCATATGTGAGAAATAAGTAGCAGGATGAAACTCTGTGAAAAACCTCTCAACGCTTTCACTAATGCTGCTGCCAACTGAAACTGGGATGCCACGAACTAAGATGGTGAATTGATGTGGCCGAGGTTTGGATGAATAAAAATAAGCAATCCTTTTTAAAGATATATAGTTATATTCCTGCAGAATCAATTAACTATCACTCAGAACCATTTCTTAGGTTTAGCAGTAGTCTATTAGTTCATTTACATTAATTTAAAAAAAGAAAAAAGAAAAAAGAAATAGCTCCTGCACATATATTCCTTTCTGCAAAGAAAATGATAAATCTACCAACAAAAAAAATCTAATGTCATCCATTCACAGAAAAAGCAACCTTGCATCCTGTTAATAGGTAAATGGAGTTGGACATAGTGCAGTTTTATTGAATATTATAATCAATACGCTGTAACTGCACGGAAATGGACTTACATAATAGAGAAGATAACAAACAAAAATAGTGACAAGATACACAGCAGAGAAGTGCATCCATAACCTGCAAAATGATCAAACATAATGAATTTTCATGTTACTAACATCAGCCATGAACTAAGATATCTTCAAACCAGAGAAGTTATTACAAATTATTCTTTTATGGTTGAGAGCCATTTTCACAAAAAGTAAATACTTCAAATCCCAGTTGAGTTGTAGAAACAAAGCCTAGAACAAACCAACACCTTTCAGAATACAGAATAGAGTTCACTTTCTTACAAAATTGGCTAAAGCAAGTGAAAGAGAGTTGCTGAGAGTTAACTATTACATATTAGTAGTTAGATTTAAAAATTCCATGAGAACCAAAATAATCAAAATTAATAGCCATAAGTATAACCACCAAAGCTTTCATGGCATTGCCTAGAACTGTAAGTAACATTAATTGTGGACATAACTCAGTTGAGTATTAAGGTAAAACAAAGTGAGAGAACTGTTGGAGAAGTAATGAAGGGAATCTACCAAGACTGAGGTTATCAAACAAAGTTTGCTAGAAAAAAAATGAAGTGAGCTTAAATGAGGTGAGAATCACAGAAATTAGAAAAGGACAAAAAAAAAAAACAGAGAGAGAGCAACAGACCAAGCAAAGCTACCAAGAAAGAAAATTCTCAAAAATTAATGTTAGCGCAGTTTTTATTCTGACTCTAAGATGCACGTTATAGAGATGAAAAATTACCAGTTTGAGCCATAATCTACATTCGAAATGGTAAACACATCCAAAGAATTATGTGACAAATCTGTAAAGTCAATTTTTTTAAGCTGTGTTCCCAAGCAGTTCACTGGAAGAAGAGCAAAGATTCCTATTACCCCAGCGAATGAAAATACTTTCAAACTGCAGCATTAAGATTAATAAAAAAAAAAGCATGAATTTGTATCCAGATGAAAAAAGAAGCATATAAAAGAAAGTACCAGAATTAAGATAATAGGAAAAACCACAAAACAAAAAGGAACAGTGAATTGATGCACTGGATGTGCACACATATGCACAAGCATGCGCACACACGTAAGAAGTAACAGACATGGGTGATAAAATATGAGGTGAACAGTACTACCACAAAATGTGGTTTTTGAAGATGACCTCACTAGTCCAATGGAAGAGGCACATTTGACAAACCACATGAAGCCCCATTGAATCAGCCTAATATAAGTCCTCAACCAATGATTCTTTAGAACACCCAGATAGTAGAACAGAAACCAATTGCTATCCTCTTACATTTCTTATTCTAATATGAAGAAGCTTATTATTAAAGATGCTAAAATCTCTGTAAATCAAGAAGATCCTAATGCGACAATTCTCTTTTACATCCTATATAAAGACCACTCCTCATTTTTCATGGTAATTCTATTCAACTCATTCATTATGATGTTCAAATGCAAGCACTCAGGTGGCAGACAACAGAACAGTAGCTACAGGGCGTAGTTACCAGAAACTTCAAAATCATCAAGATTCCCGTACCGCATATAGCGTTTCAAAACACGAAACTTGATAATTGGGTACTCTTTCTAATGGAAAACTTCAAACAATTTTTTAAAAGATAGCGTACGGTGCTGCATTTACATACCGCAATATACAAACGTACGACGTTTCTGGTAACTGTGCTACAGAGTGACACTATTACTCCCTCCATTCCACAAAAGTTGAGTTGATATGTTTTTCCTTCTAATATGTCCTAAAAAAGTCGATACATTCCAATATCATTCACTTTAACTTTCCACCCATCCCTTATTAATAACACTTGTAAATTAAATTATTGAATTTCAAAGCATATTTATTCTTCTACAAATAGGAAAAAAAACTAATTTGTATGGAATTGAAAAACATATCAACTTTTGTGGCTCGGAGGGAGTAAAAGAAACAAACAGAAGAGTTTAAAGTTGAATGACCTGAAAGTAATAAGACGCATGAAAACGACAGCGTCTAAGCCAGAGGAAGATAAAAGGTCATCTTCAGAAAGCTTCCAAGCTTTAGAAATCCAACCAGGAGAAGGAAACAATCTTTCTAAATTGAAACGACTTCTATGCTTTGACTTCCCTTCAGCGAGTAATCTTGGAGCGTAAACCTCATAATTAATAGGCTGCTTCCTCAGTATAGAATATGATACGAAGAAGAAAATGCAGAGACCAGAATTTATTCCCAAAGACGTTAAAAGAGCAGATACTAGCATTTTCTATCAAATACTACACCAAATCACAATCAAATCATCTCACAAAAACCCTAACTAACAAAAAAAACACAAAATTAATGCACAGAGGTGGATTTAAGAGAAGAAAATGGTCAATTTTGATATGTAGTGTAAATAATCAAAGGATTTTGAAGAATTTAGTGATGGTGATTTGTATTGTACAGTGTATAATTTGAGCGACGAATGTACAAGTAGAAGACAACAGAATTTGGGGAAGCTTCTTCTCCTGCATTTGCTTGCTTGCTTCTGTTGGTTTGCTTTGTTTCAATGAATTACCGGAACCACCCTTGTCATTGGGGGTGATGAATTGGCGAAGAAGAGGGCTTTTTGGGGATTTTACATGAGAGAAAGGCGGTTACTAGTAGTTTGAGGTCTCAGTGCATTAACTACCGGTCAATGTTTGTCAGCAAGCATTCAAACCTAACCACTCTATCAAATTTTGTGTCGTTGCTCTAATGTTCTTTTTTTTTAATAAATGAATTGGTAACATGCATCAATGATCCTTGTATTCTTTATGATTCGACATAAACTCCCTATACTTTTATTTATATACATTTATCCCTTCTACTTTAATTTGTGTTAACATTAAACCTTAGAAAAGATGTATAAGATGTTTAATATGTTAGCTTTACACTTGAGTCATCCCATTTACTGTGCTCCTATTCATCATTTCTGTGTTTGTTGATGAGACTCCACAGTGGTTCATTGAGCATAAACAAGAGAATGAAACTAGACATGTTCTCAGGAGAATAACGGGCAGAGTTAATGTGGATGACTTATATATAGAGATTGAAGAAATCATATTGAGGAATAAAGTTGAAAGTTTAGCAATATGTTTGGGGCATCATAACATGCATGGTTGTTAGTATTCTCACAAATGGCTTCTGTTTAAGTTTGTTTTGTGTTTTAGGAGCTAATTTGTTTCTTTTCTATAGTTTTGGAATTGTAGTCTTGATTCTTTTTCTTATGTTGTTAGTTCCTGATACTAGAGGTGTGCTTGTACATAGCATGCCTCGTAGAGTTTGGAGTCAGCATTGGTTCTCTGGAAAAAATATATATCATACCATGACATGTATTTTTGATATTGTATATATATAACAATATTAATAAAAAAAAGATATTTACATCACTTTCGATTTCCAGCCAGTTCAGCATTACTGATTTTATTTTATCTACTATCCACCATTTTAAATTAGGGAAGATTTAGCTTTCAGGTGTTTAATAAAGGCACCATCGCTTTTTATCTACCTACATAAGACTTGTAAGGCATTTAATGTCAAAATCAAACTAAGGTCCTTTGAAACCACATACCAAAAGTTAAAACATAATGAATTAAATATATTTTTTTAAATATATACATTTTCAATTTGTGACATACACTATAGAGTAATGCTATTCAACCCATGTAATATATACCGTTTATGATTCCGCCTCACGTTTTTCCCTTTCCTTAATTTAATAATTTACCACTATAGATAAAGGGAAAAATATAAAATCTTAATATCAAAGTTTTTGTCGGCTTTTCTTCTCTATTTATGAAATTCCGATTTGGTAACTCAAATTTTAATGCAACTGAAAGCAACCAATATTTGGGTGTGATTTTACTTTTCAATTGAGTGTCACTAAAATTTTTAATTATGATTCAGTTATATATTATTATAAATCTGTTAATTTTATTACGAAAGAAAATTTACTGCTACATCAGTATATATAACTTTGTTGAATGCATTAGACTTTTTTATGATATCTAGCAGTGTTATCAGACTTGGTCTAAAGCTTGACCCAGTCAAGTCTCTAGATCATTAAATCATTGGTTCAACCAGTGGGTTACTGATAGAACTGTTGGGTCAATAAAAAAATATATTTTAATATATATATTATGTTTTATTATTTATAGAAATATATTTTATTTTATGGTTATATGTTAATATTATAGAGTAATTTTTTATTAAAAAATATGTTTTAGTCTTTGTAAATGTTTTTCTCTTATGATTTTACTTATATCCATAAATTTATAAATTATTAAAAATATAATTAATATATTAAAATTGATATATAAAAATAGAAGTCGTGAATCTATTTAATCAAAAAGGTCAATTTGAACTTAAATAGCTTTGAGTTCAATGCACTATTTATTCCGGAACCAAATTTTGTGTCCTTGCTCTATTGTTCATTTTTTAGTAAATGAATTGGTAAAATGCATCAATGATCCTTATATTCTTTATGATTTGACATTAATTCCCTATACTTTTATTTATATACATCGATCCCTTTTACTTTAATTTGGTTAACATTAAACCTCAGAGAAAGATGTAAAAGATGTAAATATAATATGTTAGCTTTAAATTTGAGTAAAATGCATCAATGATCCTTTTTTTTTCAAAAAAACATATATTAATCCATATTCAAATTTTCAATTTATGACATATACTATAGAGCAATGCTATT
>CANYLF015393759.1:0-13522 GCA_948193215.1 Bocquillonia castaneifolia
AAGGGTTTTACTATCAAGTCACATACTTGATGACCTTAGTAAGAATTAACTATTCATTTAATTATCATAAAAGAAATGATAATGGAAATACCTCTTTATTAATAAAATGATAAAGTCAATACATAATCACAAATGATTGACCTAGTGCATATAACTAACATTTTTAATGTAGCACAATTTAGTACCCTTCCATAAAGGAGACAGGTGATTGTTCGGGGAGTCCAGCAAAACAATTCAAGAAGAGATAGAAGATGTTGTAACAAAAATCGAATGCCATATTGAGCACTGGATTGGATTCCTAAGTTTCCAAATCCACTTAAAGTGAAGGCTTGCATTCCTTAGAGCAATGGGGCAAATACCCAATCCACCATCTTGAAAAGGGAGACAAATATTAGACCAATAAACTTTGCATAATGATCTACTTTTAAGGTTGCCCTTCCATAGAAAGTTTCTCATTTAGCTCTTGATTTTGTTAGAAATAGTTACAAGCATTTTGAACATGGACATGAGATAAATGGACATATTACACAAGACAGACTTAACCAAAACAAACCGATTAGCATAAGAGAGAGAGTTTCCCTTCTAAAGAGCCAGTTTCCTATTGAACTAAGACAACATAGGATCCCAGTCTTTAAGAGATAGAGATTTGTAAGAAAGAGGAACACCCAGGTAAGGAATGGGAAGAAAAGAAACCTTATGTTTCTACCCAAATTAATTTGGCCCAAAAAGGGCTAGGCCATACTGTTAGGGAAGTAGTAGAACCATAGTCCTAGTCAAGCGAATTACTTTTCGTGATTAGGGTAGACATTATGAACTTGCCAAAAGGGAATAGAGGCTTAGATAAAGCGGGGGGGGGGGGGGGTGGAAGAGTAGCTAATGTTTGAAGTTGTAAGGCGAGAAGTAGGATTTTCGTATAGGCCTGGACATGATTGGAAGTGTATTTGAGAGAAAGCAATTCTAGAAGACCTTCATAAGGTCCAGGTCCGTAGGTTACAGATTACTCGTCATTTGTAAGGAAAGAGTAATTTTGACCAGACCTAGTGGATTACGATTATGGAAAATTATGAAAGGCTTGTATGGTAATATTTGGGGATTAGGACATGTAAAGATAAATGATGAGGAGCAAGTTTGGTGCCAGGTTGCAAAGAGTGATAGAATTGATGAATCACAGCATCCCGTGATTAAAGGAGAAGAACTGGTGAAAAATTAAGGAGTTTTGGGACTATTCTATTATCCAATGTTTCAAGATACTGTCTGAAATTTAGATGGCCTAGAAATGTTGCAGGAATCACTAAGATAGGGGTGATGTGCAATAGTCCTTTTTTTTCCTAAGATCACAGCATTTTCTCAGGTCATTAAGATTACTTCCAACTGGAATGGATCGAACATCAAATGATAATGGAGATTGTGGGGAGAGAGAATCCTCGAGAAAGCTCTAGATACAGTTGAAGTTACAAGAAAATAGAGGGCCTCTATACATGATTTAGTAGGACCAGTTCTGGTGGGATGCGGTGCAGAATATGGAGGCTCGATGTGTAAGTAAAATCCAAAGAAGCAGGCAGTATTTGGGGGTCGTAAGATAAACATCAAAGAAGTGGGACTTGGCCACTAACATACATGGCTGGAATTATAGGGAGGAAATAAAGTGGTAACAGCTATGTTTCTAGCTGTTTCCAATATGAAACTGCTCCATTAAGTGATGGACAGTGATGAGTATAAATGGAAGGAAAGGAGACTTAGCAAAGGACTGGCAATCTTCAACAATAAATCGTCTAAAGGCTTACCAATCAATTATCTTTTAGCAACTTAGTTTTTAGAATTTACATTTCAATTTCTAAGCTTTACCTTTTAGTTTTAATGTTCAAGTTCCTGTACTTAGCTCAATTTCAATACAACCAGTGAGTTCATTTCTATTAAATCTTACTTACTTTAGCTCAAAGCTTTTACCTTCCCTACAAATTTAGCTTAATTTGTCAATTTAGTTTTCATGCATCAGTCCTCTTTTCAATTATCAATTTGTTTAATCTTTATAAACACCAGCTTTACAGTTTAATAGCCAGTTCTACTAGTAGTCTCAAAAGCTACTAATTTTATCACAACATTCCCTTCATTCCACCAGTTTTACTAAGTCTTTAGTGGTATTATGGGATAATTTTGCAGTGGATCCACACCCATAAAATGTTTGGCAATTCAGGTACATCAGTTGAGAAACCTACACTCTCTGGCACGCCTAAAGGAAAGCGCAAATTAGAGTAGATTGTATTCAGGATAAGTTCTAGTACCAGAACTATCCAGTTTCTGAAAAAATCAAGGCAACAATTTTTTTTGGCACACCCAATAGGACACACTGAAGATGCCACTTAAAATTAGAAGTTGAAAAGAAAATGTCGTAGCACCCCGGGATGCTGAAACCATTCATGCAACAGCAGGACTTGAAGGGATGGTCCTTCATTTGGCGGTGACTTTCGAGCAAATGTCTCCTATTAACCCATTGTATGCAAGTATCAGTGCACCAATTGGGGGGCAGGCCCCAAGACCTTCTGAAAGTATCTCAAGGGAAGACTTTAAGGCTTTCACAAACCTGATTACCAAGGGGATCTAGGAATCTTTCAGGGCCATTCAATTATCACTCAATGAAACTAATTTAGTGATATCTAGGTCTAGATAAAAAGGGGTTTCGTTAATAGAATACTTTTGACTGACGACTGTGATACTATTCATTTAATGAAAGGAGCTAATGTGGGAGTCGCCACCTGAACTGGCATCGGGAACATCTTAATTGGTTTGCATCTTGATTCCTTTAAGAAATGCGAAACCGCATTGATCTCAGAGATTCTATGATCGGACTATCGCATTCCTTAAAGTGTGATTCTTTGCAGCCACTCTATCCATTATTTCTACTACCACAACTGTATATAAGCAAGTAAATCACCCTACTTTTTATATACAAAGCATGCTTATTTGTGAGTTTCTATTTGTAAACAAGGATTAATTTTACATTACCAAGTTAGCATTTGAATCATCTTACATGCAAAGGTTATAAATCACATATCAATAAGCAAATAGCCTAGGTTTCTAGCTAATTTTAACCTAAAATGATTACCAAGCCGTTATTATAAAGGCATTTTCATGCATATTCAATTTAAAAGATTACCAAAGAAGATTTGTCTAAATCTTTCCTCTGATAGTCCCTACCGCTTTGGGTAACATGCTGCAATGAGAATTCACCATCTTAGGCCAGGTAAAATGCATCTACCATTTCAACTTCATCATCACTAGAGGAATACCAGGCGTCAAACATGTAAATGTCCTTGATTTTACCGTCTTATCTTGTTTGTAACTTGTAAGAATCCCTCAGCTCTCCTAACTGTGGTAGTCTTTCCCTTAGGTTTTTCATATGGCTAGTGACAGCATTCCTTAGGTCAGATTCACTTTCAAAGGAAGTTAAGACTTTAGCTTCAGAGAAACCAGATTCAATGTACATGTTTTGGTTAGGTGGTAGGACTTTGTGGTAATTTAGCAAAGGGTTATGTTTAGTGTTAGGGGGTCAGTTATTAGGGTCAGTGATTTGTCTGGCTTCAATGAGGTCTTGGATAGTGTATTTAAGTTTGATGTAGTTGTTTATGGAATGCCCGGGTGTTTGGTGGAAATTACAGTAAGCATCAGGTTGTATCCTGGTGAATTCAGGTTAGGTGGAAATTTGGCTGGTTCAGGTTTAATCAAACTTTGTATTTCAAGTCTCTCGAATACTTTGGACAAAGGTTAGTTAAAATTAGAGAATTTTTGGTTAGTGATAACCCTGTTTACATCGGCTGTTTTTGTGGTTATAGAGCGGTTATAGGTAGATTTCCCTTTCTGGTTCCTCTTTCTTTCAGCCTCTATTTCCTCACATTATAACCCATCATCATACAGGTCGTTGAAAGACTTAGGATTCATAATCTGGAAAGTTTCTATCATGCTGGGAAGAACATTTCTAACAATAATTCTAACTTGATCTTTTTCAGAGGGCTTGATCTTTAACATGGCTGCCTTATTTCTTTATTGGATGAGGAAATCAGCAAATGATTCATTGTCTCTCTACCTGGTCATCTCTAGGTCTCTCAAGGACACCTCTAGCTTAGTGTTGTAAGAATACTGCCCCATGAAAGGATCACAGAGTTCTTTCTAGTCAGACTGAACAATAGTTGGTAATCGATGATACTAGTCTTGAGCTATCCCAGTTAAGGACAAAGGGAACACTTCCAATTTTTGTTCATTATCTAAAAGTTTAGCAGCCATGATGGACCCATATTGCTTAATGTGAAGTTTAGGATCCCTAGTTCCGTCAAACTTTTACAGGTCCAGCATAGTAATTTTGGGAGGTAACTTCTTCATGCCTTTTACCCCCATAATGTCTAGGTCAAAATCAACATCAGACTTCTTTCCCTTGACTCTGTCTTGCAACTGTACCATCTTCCTAGTCAAGGTTAAAATAGCATCATGGTCATCAATTCTGTCTTCCCCTTAAAGAGGCGAATCCTTAGGTGTCTTGTTAGTGTTAACAACATTCTGGACCTCCTCTCTAATCATAACCCTCATAGCAGCCATTAGTGCCTCCATATCAAAGTTTTGACTTGGTCCCGACATTCTGCTTAAGTTGAATTCTTCCAAATTAGCACTGTCCTAAACCAATCATTTTCCTACTCATTTTCAGGCCAACTGAGGCTCTATGTTTACTGCAAGACAAGAGTGTTAGCAGTATGCATGAGATGCAGATGCATGTATGCATGACAAGGAAATAAGAAACTCGTTAGCTGTGCACGTAACAATTACTACCATTTAGCAAGCCTTCCAACCTTATTTTTCCCCACACGTATTCCATTGGTCAAAGTCAATTTCCTAGGTAGGCTGGGGTACTTTAATTTATCAACAAGGGATGATAGTACCATCCTATAAGAACGTTCTCTCCAACTATCCTAGAAAACAATAGCATTTATGAATACCGAGTCTGTATCCTTGTACCTAAATTCTGTCTTTAGGCGGACAGAGTTTCGGCATAGGCTTTAGGCTTCATGATCATAAATAATTGAGGCAACATTACAGCAAGTAGGATTTAATGGGTACAACATAATGGAAACTTCTATGGTCATTACATGCTGGGTTTTGACTCGGGTTTGGCTAAGAAGGCTCCCACACAGGTAAACTTTCTTTGATCGTCATCCCCACTAAAGGGTTCAAGCAGCGAGAAAGGCTTCTCAATCGTGAGTGGTAGTCATCGATAATACCGACCAGGAAACAAAGTGGAATTGTTGGTTGGCATTATAAATGGTATCAGGGTTTATAGGGACCCTAAAAATGCAAAACTAGTATGTAATGCAAAAGGAGAATAATAACTAGATTAGTTAAAAAGTAGGGAAATTACTCGGAATCTTCATTCATGTTTATTTGTAAAAACTTACCTAATGGAATCATCACTGTGGACAGAGCGCCCGGGATCTGCTCGTTGGTTGGTGTTCAATGGCAATAGCGACCGACTCACTAGATGAGATTTTTAGATTTTATGAAAACATTGTGGAGTCGCCACCTGAATTGCATCGGGGTTACCTAGCGATTAACAAATAGATAGATTCCTTAGGAATCCCCATTTGTCATCACTGCAGATGATTTCTAGGTTCGGAATGAGTCATCCATTCTTAGGGCAATTTCCCATTTAATTAAGTAATAAGGTCATTATTTCCTACATAGACAAACAATATAAAGCGATAAATCACCTAAAAAGTAATATGCAATGAATGATCGCGCCTAATAGTTTTCCTTCTGCATTAGGTCCGATATAATTTTGAAGTTTACTTGTGGGCTCAATGTGCACGCCAATTATGGAAAAGCTGTAATTCACATGTAAAATAAGAGTGCTGACAGGGTCCTTGTAACTATAAAGTACTGGAAAATTATTGGCAAAAGGGCAAAAAAAATGCCCTTAAACTATTTGTTAGAGAGCTGAAAAATCCCAAAACTAATTTTTTTGACACATCATCTTTTAATGTTTGAAATAGTGACACAAATTGGCCATTCTATTAACACCCCTCCTTTTTGTCCTTCACAAACGTTAAGTTCCTAAAAAAAAGGCAAAAAGGGACAGATAAGCTCTTAAACTTTTGGTCAAAGATTTTTTAGCCCCTTTAACTTAATAAAATTTGTTACAATTAAAATTAATGATAAATTAAGTTAAAAAGAATTTCCCAATTATAAAATATAAAATTTCACATAAAATTTATGATAAATTAAGTGTACAATTTATTATATCAAATATGTTGTAATGTATAAATTTTAATTTAGTATAAATTAATTTAATAATATGATATTTTATTATGCTTTTTAAATTAATTTTATTCTACTAAATAAAAAATATATAATTATAATATTAGAGAAGTTTAAAATATAAAATTTTTAAATTTATTCTACTGAATAAAACATATAAAATTATAATACTAAAAAATATAAAAATTTCGGCCGTTTTATTTTTTGGTTGAAGGGTGTAAGTGCATCAAATATTTTGACTTTGAGGACCTGGTTGAACCGAGTCAAAGTTAAGGGGCCTAAAAAATATTTGGCCAAAAGTTTAAGAGCTTTCTAGCCCTTTTGCCTTTTTTTTGGCAACCTAATTGCTGTGAAAGGAGAAAACGGAGTGGTGTTAACAGAAAGACCAATTTGTGCCAAGATTTAAAATGGTAAGGGGTGATGTGCCAAAAAAATTAGTTTAGGGGTTCTTCAACTCTCTAACAAATATTTAAAGGGCATTTTTTTGTCCTTTTGCCATTTTTTCTTTTTTTCTAAAGATAGTATTTCTGCAGCCTATCCAAGTTGATGCACTTAGTGAACTTGTTGCCTTCCAAATCAGATAGCTTCATAAGGATCTTCCTAACTAGATATGGGCCATCCCAAATAGGCTTGAATTTACCCCTTGGATCAAAAGGAATGGGCGTAGCATGCTTCAGAACCAAATCTCCCTCCTTAATTAGTATAGGCTTAACCCCTTTATTGAAAGCTCTTGCAATCCGTCGCTGATAAATCTGAGTGTGATATAGAGCTTGTTTCCTTTTCTCCTCAAGGGATAACAAATGTTGACATCTAGCTTCAACCCATTGTGTCTTTAGAATCACAGCCTCTAGTACAACCCTTAGTGATTTGATTTGCATCTCTATTGACAAGACAACTTCACCCCCAAACACAAAAGAGCAAGGCATCATTCCGATGGCACTTCTCATAGTTGTGTTATACCCCATAAGAGAATATGGTAATTTGGACACTCAGTCTTTATAAGTCTTCACCATCTTGGACAACATCTTCTTGATGGTCCTATTAGCTACTTCTACTACCCCATTGGCCTGTGGTCTATAAGGAGATGACCTGTGATGCTCAATCCTTATTTCTTGGAACAACTCAGCTGTTGCCCCTTGGAACTATACCTTGTTATTAGAGACTATGTTTTGTGGCAACCGAAATTTATGAATCAACTTTTGATCAATAAAATCTACCATGCTTTGGGCTGTCACTATTGGTAAGGATACTGCTTCAACATATTTCGAGAAGTACTCTATTACTACAATGATTTATTTGCCTCTATTTGATGCCTTCATCCTTTCTCTCCAAATATCTATCCCCCAAGCTGAGAAAGGCTAAGGTGAAGACAAGTTGCGTAATTCTGATGGCGGCAAATGGGTCTTATCTTTATGCAACTGACATTCATGGCATTTTTTGATAAACTTGATACAGTCTTGATCTATGGAATCCTAGTAGTATCCCTGTATCTGAATTTTCTATGAAAGCACATAACCATTGATATGGGGTCCACAAGTCTTAGCATGTACCTCCTACATCACATTCACTCCTTCCTCCTTAATTAGTGAGGCATCTGAGTGACACTTTTGAGAATGCTCATCTATAGAGGGTACCATCATGACTTGTATAATTTCTAGACAGCAATCTTAGGCCGTGCTTCTACTTACCAGTTGCCTCTAAGGGGCATTCCCTTTTCTCAATGAACTTTTGCACATTATAGTACCACAGCTTCTTAATTAGCTCATACACCATCATTACATGTAGCAAGGCATTCTGGTTCTGACAGTCACTAAAGGCTTTATAGTAAGACCTCTAGAAATATGCCATCTGGTTTTCATCTCGGGGTAAGTGCATGAAAGAACACTTCTAAAATCTGGCTACCATTGCCTACAAGTACTCAGCATAAGGCTTTAGTTTCTCATCTTTGACTTCCCATTCTTCTGTGGCTTGATTGATTATCAGCATTGAATCCCTAAACACTTCTACTTCAATGGCACCAGCCGCAACTACTACTTTTAGCCCAAAGATACAGGCTTCTTACTTTGCCATGTTGTTCGTGGCCTAAAAAGTCAAGCCTTTTAGCCAATGGTATGTTGTCCTCCTCATGAGAAATCAAGACTGCACTAATTTCAGATTCTTTACTGTTCACAGATCCATCAATGTACAACCTCCACAATTGTACCTCGATCAAGTTCAGGCTCTTTAGGGAAGTCAAACTCCTAAGATTCTTGTTCTTATATTGGATTCAATGTTAGGAACTTAGACACTACTTTACCCTTGATCACATTCTTGGTCACATACTGGATGTCAAACTTAGTGAGGAAGACCAACAATTTTACCAACTTTGCAATTAATATTAGTGCTTTGAATAAATGTCATAGAGGATCCACTTTTGCTACTGCCTAGACTTGGTACGACTAGAAATAATATTGGAGTTTCCTGGTTGCCCACATCACAGCTAAACATGTTTTTTGTACTAAGTCATATTTCATTTCATAGGGCAGCATCTTCTTGCTCAAATAGTACACCGCATGCTCCACTCCATTTTCATATGCTTAGGCCATCATAGCAATAATTACCTCGTCTTTTAATGCCAGATTCATAATTAAGGGCCTTTTTATCCTTGGTGGTTGAAGGACTGGTGGAGTCATCAAGTACCTTTTAATAATTTAGAATGCCTCTTGGCATTCCTTATTCCACTCTTTTGGTTGATTTTTCTTAACAGCTTGAAGATTGGGTCACAGATTATTGTCAGCTTTGAGATTAAAGGACTAATGTACTAGAGCTTTCTAAGGAAACCTCTTATTTCTTTTTTCTATTTTTGGCTCCGGTATTTCGTGAATTGTTTTGACTTTGTCTAGATCTACTTCTATTCCTCTTTGGCTGACTATATGTCCCAAAAGTTTCCAGATGTGACCCTGAAGATGCCCTTCTTTAGATTCAGCCTTAAATTATACCTCTCGACTCTAGCGAGGAACTTATCTAAAGCCTCAAAATGTTCTTCATGGGTGGTTGATTTCACTATCATGTCATCTACATACACCTCCACTTCCTTATGCATCATGTCACGGAATAGGGTAGTGGCCATTCTCTGATAATTTGCCCACGTGATTTTCAGCCCAAACGACTTCACCTTGTAGTAGTATACCCCCCACTCTGTGATGAAGGTAGTTTTCATCTTGTCAATCAAGGCCATCATGATCTAATTATATCCGACAAACGCATCCATGAAGAAGTATATAGCGCTTGCAGCTGCACTGTCTACCAAAACATTTATAGGTATTTTACATGTTCCTCATCAGTCGAAGGAGATTGGTACTTCAAGGCTTTATCAATGAGAGCATAGTAGGAGGCATACTAATCATGTTTGATAGTGACAGAGATCTTGCCATGAATCTCCTCTGAGATCAAACACATGTAGTCTTCACCGACAACTGGCAGGCCTGTGAGATATAAGACATATTTGAGAGTGAAGGAAAGTTAGCCAAAGAGGATACAGAAATGAATTACAAGAGGTGCATGAGAACTTCAAAGCAGTAGTAATTAAGGGAAGAGAATTGTAGGAGATGTACATGAGTTCCTTGATGCCCATCCTGAATTAGCTTCAAAATCCTTAGTCATTATTTTACACCAGGCAACCCAAGGACCATCGGTTCTAGCCCAAGATTTGATGCTTGTCCTAGCAGGAATAATAAGGGTCTCTAACAGAAAGTTGTTAGTGCTGGTGGCTCCGTAACAAGGCAAGGTTGGCAGGGTCTCAGTGTTGAAACCAGCTGTAGACACCTAATTTTTGGATACAGGAATGGGGAAGCAGCTCAGAGTTCCCAATGATGATCATTTATGCTCTCAAGGCATAAGTAGAGGGATAATGGCTTTCATTTTGATCATGTGATATTTCGAAATGAATTTCAGACTTTGAAAATACATTATTTTAAGTCAGAAAAATCATTTTAAAATAAAATTATGCATTGTTTTCATCATATCTCTTCATACAAGCCTCACAATGGCTTGAAACAAAACCTTATATTAAATTGGGCCATTCTGCATATTTTTGTCTCTAATACAATTTTTCTAATTATAATGTTTAACGCTCCAAAATGGGCGAAGAACATCTGCTGTCATGATAATAAGCTTAGTTTGATGTTAGGCCTGCATTGTGGTTTTAAAGGTTGGAATTGGGCTTCAAATCTGATTTAAAAGTTTTAGGCTAGCTTTTAATTAGTTAATTAAGTTCTGTAATGGACTTAAAACTAATTGAAAGCCCAACCCATTTCTCTTAAAACTAACAGATGTTTCTTTTGATTTGAAATTTAAAATTGGATTTGCATTTATCGTTCTTTCAAATTTCAAATCAATTAATAGAAGATTTGATTACATCAATTACCATTTCAATTTTGAAAACCTCTTCTACATAGAAAATAGGCAATGATATAGAGTCAATGCCTATAAATGGCACACTCAAACTCATTTCAAGGGGTTGAAAATTTTTGGGTTGGCAATTTTAAGAAAAGAAGATTTTTGAGAGGAAAAAAGCTTTTGTAAGTGTTTTAGAGAGAGAAAATACAAAAAAATAAAAAGAAAAGAAACGGTACGTGATTAAAAATAAGAAAAGCCAATCAACTCCAATACTAAGGGAAATCAAGCCTTCCTATAAGTTAAATTCAATTTACTACTAAAATTGAATTGTTGTCTGTTGGATCTAGAGTTCTGTAAATCTTCACTGTAAGTGTTCTAAACCCTTTTCATTATTATTTTTTTGTTGTTGCTATGAAATTGTTGTGATTTCCATTCATTATATGCATTGAAACATTCATCTGCTTCATTTTGCCGTGAAAAATCTATTTTGAACGTACGTATTGCATCTTTTGCATTTTTCATTTGATTTTGTTTTGTTAATTTCTAATTTGTTTTCATGTTAGATTTATTCAATTAAAGTGTTTTAAGGCATGATTATGTGATTGTTAATGATTATGGATGGTTGTTATTCAATTTTACTTGTTTTTAGTACACTGTACGGGGTTTTTCCAATTTTCTTGTTTTAATGATTTTGATTTTGAAAATTGTTTTAAGTTGTATTTCATATTATTTTTAGATGATTCTAATGTGTTTTAATCAAAATCAAAGGCATTTAAATTGATTTAAATTGATTTCTAAAAATCACAATAGACTACACACTCATTCCATTTTAAATAAAATTTTCTGTTTAATCATTTGAATGCTATAATTGGATTTTTTATTGATTTAATACAAGTTCTTATGGCATATAAATGATTTCTAAAGTGATTTTGTTTGTTATAATTGATTTTGGTTGATTCCATGAACATACAATGAATTGCCTGTTAATTGCATTGATGTATGGTTACTGTAAGTTATTGTCATGATGCATATGATTGATTTGCATGCTATAATATGTGATTCCATTATTTAGAGGTTGTTTTAATATGCTTTGAGTTTCTAGAACATGATTTGAATGCCTTGAATACATTTTGCGAAGATTCATGAAAGCTATGCATTCTATGCTTATTGTAAGTGTTAATTGCATGCCATTGAATGTCTAGATATATACTAGGATGGGTTGTGACATATAAACACTTGGTTTAATTTGTTTTCATCATGCATTTATGTTTTAGTTGAGTATTTTATCAATTTTTGAGGTTTGGTAAGCCCAAAAGTTGCATTTTTCTGCATTTTCTGCCATCCTCTGTGCATGTGTGTGGCAACGCCACTAGTTGGGGTGGATTGAGAACCAATGCCACTCTTGGGAGTGGCATTGAGCTCAACGCCACTCTTGGGAGTGGCGTTGAGCTCAACGCCACTCCTAAGAGTGGCGTTGGGTGTGTTTTGTGGAAAAGAGTGGCGTTGGTTTCTGGTAAGCCTCCCCCAGTGCTTTTTAACTTTTGTGTACAAAAATTTCATGTGGAATGTAGTGTAAAGGTAAGTATTCTAACCTTCTTTGGTAAGAAATAGATGAAATATGCATGAAATGAACCTAATAAGCTATCTGGTAATCGCTAGGCTAAAATGGTAGCAACCTAGGTTGTGTTGATGTGTTGGTGGTATTTGCTTTCATCATTTGCATGTAACTGGTACTAATTATGGCTTGGTAATGTAAAATCGATCCTTGCTTGTATAGAAACTCACATTTTGCATGTTTAAATATTGTAAAAGGTAGGCTTATGCTTATGTGTTTTATTTGCTTTAAGTAGTGGAAACAAAGGTAGATATAATCCTATGTGTTGCTTGTAAAGAATCACGCCTTGGGAGTGCATAAGTCCGATCTTGGAATCTCTATGTTTATTTGGTGTCTTATGTATTCTCAAGTGAATCGAGACACTCACCAATTTCTTTTCCCGATGTTTATTCGGGTGGCAACTAACACTATTAGCTCCCGTATGCTAAACGCAAAGTGCCGCGGTCGTCGCATGACTTGGATCACTGACTTAACCCCTCTTTATCTATAGTTTGCTGACTCCACTAGGGATGACAGACTTATGATTCATGTGATTAGAGCAACTTGTTATCATTATATCCAACTCTAGTTTCCTTGCATTGCATACTTGCATTAAAACACCCTACCTCATGGGTACCACTAGTCAAGCTGCCTATGATTTACAATGCACACTTCATAGGGGGGGAAATCAATGACTACCACTGTAACATACCAAATCCAACACCATTTAATTCACATTAATATGTATAATGATAGTAATTAATCATAAATTACAAATGCCATTGAAAATTTCCTTCGAAAATAAATTTTTCTCTGAAAATTAGGATGCAACGATCGTTTTAAAAATAGCAACGATCGTTGTGAATAGTACAACGATCGTTGTGAAATGAACAGTGATCGTTGTAAAATTATGAAAATCGGCCAAACTTCCCGAGAGGTACACGAGCTCGTGGAAAATCAGCAACGAGCTCGTTGCAATTAGCAACGATCGTTGTGAATAGTGCAACAATCGTTGTGCACCAAAAATCACAAATCCGAAATTTTAAAACAGAAAACACAGTTTCAAAACAGTATTCCTGAACTTTCTTGGTAAAACCATACTTAAAACCAACTCCAAAACACTTAATACGTATGTCAAACTTTTCAAACTTAAAAATACAATAATGTTAATAAACAAAGAACATTGAAAACATAATCAACATATAATTATCCAAAACCAACTTTATTCAATATATATACTCAAAATCTTTTACA
>CANYLF015397899.1:0-12005 GCA_948193215.1 Bocquillonia castaneifolia
ACAAGGTTTTTGCTCCAGTAAGGTAGATCCCAGAAAATACTCCATTTATTCCAACCGACTGTCCTCCCAACCACCCCATTCACCGTATCTGCATCAACCTCCGTTACCTTTATCAAACCGAGTACATTCAACTCATTCAAAATCTGATCACCTTTTTTCACCCCCTCGAAGAATTTACTAACTCGTTTGTTCTTTCTAAAATTAGTCGTATCCCTCCACCAACTATGGCCACGTCGTAGGAATATACGGTGGTTGTCAAACCACGATATCTTCCCACTTCTGCTCAGGCTGAAAGCATCTGAATCCTCCATACAATAAGGACATGCTCACTTCCCAGTCGTTCTCCATCCTGATAGCATAGAACACACAGGAAAGTCACTAATTATCCACATCAATGCAGCTCTCATAATAAAATTTTGCTTCCTATCACAGTCGTAAGTCTACACACCCATCTCCCATAACTACTTCAGTTCCGCAATCAAAGGCTGAAGAAACACATCAATCCTTCCTTTTGGATTCCTCTGCCCCGGACACAGAACAGTAAAAAACATAAAACTCATCATTCATGCACATATCGGGAGGTAAATTATAAGGCGTCACAATAATAGGCCATGAAGAGTACTGTTGTCCACTCTGATCGAAGGGTTGGAACCCATCTGTACACAATCCCAGCCTCACATTCCTAACTTCATTAGCAAACTCAAGAAATTCACTATCAAAGTGCTTCCAAGCCGGTGAGTTTGATGGATGACACATCTTCCCCTCTTCCTGCACATGTTCTGAATGCCAACGCATATTACAAGCAGTTGCCTTAGAGGCATATAGCCTCTGCAATCTAGGAGTAATTGGGAAGTAATACATATTCTTATAAGGAATTCATCTTTTCTTAGAAGACCCCTCTCTGACTGGCTTGTACCTCTCCTTATTACATATCTTTCATGAGATAAGTTCACTATCCTCGCCCTAGTAAATCATGCATAAATTCTCACAACAATCGATTACCTCAACCGGTAGGCCCAAACCCCGCATGAATTTCTTTATTCTATAGAAATTTGGAGGCATCGAGTTGGGCTTAGGAATCATTTTCTGGATAAAGGAACTCCACCCATCATACTCTGCCTCAGCCATCTGATATCGACACTTCAATTCCAACATCATCATAATAGTAGACAGTGTTGAATAATGCTCATTTCCAGGCCAAACCTCCTGCTTAGCCGATTGCATCATTTCATAAAACCGCTGTGCTTCAGGATTTGGATCCTCTTCAACATTGTCCTGATTAAAATGTTCTTCAGGCTGAAAATGATGTTCAGGCTGGAAAACATTTTGATACAACTCTGGCCCAGTGGCATCCATAAGCATTCTCTGGTAAGCATTAACAATCTCATTATCAAAACTTTCTATATTCACATCGACAGGGGGTGTGAAGTTATATACTCTAGGTTCCACTTCACCATGAAATGTCCACATAGTGTAATTTGGAACAAACCCCTTCTTCGCCAGATGTTGTTTCACAGTCTCAACCTCCCGATACAATTTGTTCTGACATTTCACTTACTTTATCAATTCACCGCCCATACATTATGGATGCCGCAGTGCAAACTGTATAAATCTTTGCCCAACCATATTGACCAAATCAACTGATATCTTTCCATTCACTACCCTTCCCTTATACATCCAACTATGATCCTCACTCATTTCTTTGACCTTTTTAACACAAATAAATGATAAAGTTAAGTTTGCTAATATTCAAACAACGAAACAAATGGTTGAGGCTTCAATTAGCTTAATTACGACAATAAAATGGTGTAAAACCCTTTTAATTCAACTAACCTAAAATTAAAATTTAATTCAATAATATTTAATGTCACCTACAAAATTACTTTTAATTTCACCTAAATTCAATTAATTCAACTAACCTATTATTATTATATATTAAAAATAGAATTTATGTATATTAAAAGCATAATTTATTTTATAATTAACCTAACTAATTTACATTAATTACAACAATTAATCTAAAACTCAAAAAACCTAAAAATATTTATTTAATAGTTAAAAAAATATACAAATAAATTAAAAAAATGAAACTTACCTTCAAACGGCGCCGGCAACGATGGACGGAGCGGTTAGAGGAGGCAGCAACATCGTCTGGGGGAGAAGGGGCTGCAAACGCCTTGGGGGTTTCGCGATGGGCAGCGGTCTTCTACAGTGGTGGTGATGTCGGCAGCAGAACTGCTGGTGGAGGTCGTTTGCGGTGGTGTTGGTGGAGGTCAGCGGCGGTAGTGGGTGGAGAGAAAAGGAAGAAAGAAAGAGAAGAGAAGAAAGGGGATTGCTGCATTTTAAATATAACTTAAAAGTCTGTGACGGACATATCGGTCGCAAATAACATGGTGTCCGTCACAGACTTGAAACTGAAATTAGGGTTTTCCTGTTCCCATTCTACGTTAGACTACGAACGTCCCTCGCAAATTTGCGACGAAAATCCGTCGCAGAATGTCAACACGCCGTCGTAAAAATAAACGCGCCACTCACATTTTTTTGCCGCGAGCTTCCCTCCAAAATATTGCGTCCACGTTTGCGACGGCGGTACATTGTCCGTCACAGAATGCAATTATTTTTTATTTTCATCCTAATTTTGCATCCAACTGGTCGCAAATCTTATAGATCTACGACGGACACACTGTTTGTAGCAGATTTCCATCGCAAATTTCACATTTTCTTGTAGTGTAAGAACATAAAATTTCCATCCAATTCATAATTTACAAGTTAACCAATTCCACATCAATCCACAATTCACAATTCAACTAATTTAATTATCCATTTACTAATACCAAATCAATCTTTCAGAAATGTAGTAAATAATCACACAAAGTTATTTTTCATTTAATATACACAATTTAATTAATTACCCACTTAATAAACCATAATAATTAAACTCACCTATTTATATATATATCAACATTTAGCATGCAAAACCCAATAATCTAGGGGTATAACCGGGGTACCCTCACACATAAAAAAATAACTTATTTCCTCACCTGACTAGCGATTATATTCCATTCGCTCCAATTCTGATGCTCTTTATCCAAAACATATACGAATTAATGTTCAACATAATTTTTACTAATTTTTGGGACACAGCTATTAATCAAATTATTTATTTAAAAACACTGCTAAAATCATATAAAAAGGCTTTAGAGATTACTGAGAAATAATTTATAGATTTCAATTGCATAATTGAAATCAGCACGAATATTGAGTCCAACAACATATCTGGTTGAATGAACAGTACTGTGAATAGTAACTGCTATAGCACTGTATCTTGAATAGTACTGTGGGGTCCACCTGTGGTGTGAGGACCCGCTGGTGGGGTCCACATGTGGGGCCCACCAAGTCACCGGTACCAATGGTGTTAGAATTAAATTCTGAAAACACCATCGGACTCCTCTCAAGCTCTAGATTACATATATATAATCAGTTTTATAAAATAATAAATGGATTTTAAAGAAAATGAGAAAATCTATTTAAAACTTCTTACCTCATATCTGTAAATTCTACCCAGTAAAACCCTATCAATTGAACACTTAAAATGAAGATTGAGAGACCACAAAATCCATAGACACCAAAATCATTTGATTTTAACTCCATATGTGAGAGTTATGAGAGTTAAAAATTTATGAGAGTTTATATATATATATATTTATTTATAGACACACACACACACACACATATGAGAGATGACAGAGAGGTATATCCTCATCCTCTACATATATATGTATATAATGATGATGATGATGATGATGATGTTGATGATGATGATGATTAATTACTATTTTAACCTTTAGATATTTAGTAAATTACAACTTGACCTAAATAATAATTTTTCTTACAAATACATCCTGATTAAATTATAAAAATTCTTTTCAATAATATTTATGATTCCTCCAACATATTTTTATTTTATTTGTTTATGATTTTTTAAGGGTGTTACAAAAACGGTCGCTAAGTCCGTTGCTAATATTAGCGATGGACTTAGAGACGAAAATGTCCATTGCTAATGCAGTTGAAATCACAATGTTGTTGTTATCATATGCTGAAGAAGAAGATTTGATGGTTGGAGAAGATGCACCTATTCCTGAGAATGAAACATAAGATAATGAAACAACATTTGTGTTTAATGAAAATGTAGTGGCATTTATGGACATAGAAAAAGAGGCAGCAACTTTTATGGTTAATGAAGAAGAGACAAGTAACCAACAAGACCAGCAATAATAGGAAGATGAAAAATTGTTGGAGACCAAGATCACAAATCAACCGGGGCTATAAATGGAGCTGAAAGGCAGCCAAGTAATGAGGAAAAAGAGCCAGAAATTCCAGGAATTAAATGTTTTCTTGGTTATGAATTCAATCTGAATTCTGGTAGAGGAAGAGGGAGTGGTAGGAGTAGGGATGTGGCATGGCAGGAAGGGGAAAGGGTATGTAAGGGACGGGTCTAAAACCTATTAGAGTGAGTAGAAGGTATGCAACTAGGAAGAAAATAAATAGAAACCAAGAAGGGGATGAGAGGTTTTATTCTAGTGATGATGATTACTAATTTTCAGATAGTGATGATCCTAATGGATTGGAAAATGATGAGCAGGTGGGTTTTGAAGATAGTAGTGATGAAAATGGTGATGATGATGAAATGTTAGGTAGTGATGGAGATGATTTAAGTAGTGTAGGTAATGATGATTCATTGGGAATTGATATAGATGATATGTCAAGTGAGAGTGATGGGGAGGGAGATAATAATTGGGAAAGAAGGAAGAAAAAAATACCGTAAGGGTAATTTAGGTCCTTTTAAAGGAATTCGAGGTGTTGCTTTCATAATAGGAGTAAATGGTGAAATTGAAATTAAGGAAAGAAATGTGTTTGAAGATGCGTATGAATTCAGAAAAAACTTGAGAGATTATGCTGTCAGGGATGGATATGTTTTGATTTAGAAGGTGAATGATAAGGATAAAATGACTACAATATGTAGTGGTGACGGGTGTCCATGTAGGATCATGCATCGGTTTTGGGAGATAGAATAACTTTCATGTTGAAGACATTATAGGAAAAGCATAGTTGTATAAGATCTACAAATAACAAGAATCCAAATTGCAACACAAGTTGGCTATCATGGAAATTGGAGAGTCAATTGTGTGCTGATTACAACATGAGTTATCAACTAATGGAGAAGCATTTTCAAGATAAATGGGGAGTGCAACCTTCAAGGTGGCAGCTATATAGGGCTAGGTTAAAGGCTAAGCATTCAATAGAGGGTTCATTTACTGGAGCTTTAAATCATTTGAAAAAGTACATTGACAACCTGAAAGAGATAAATCCGGGAACAATAGTGAAGAATGAGCATTAAGAGAGGCAAGACATGGATGTTATCCTACAATTTAAGAGGATTTTCCTGTGTTTTGAGCCAATGGAGACTGGATTCTTAGAAGGTTGTAGACCATTTATTGGACTAGATAGTTGCCATCTAAAAGAGCCTTTGGTTGGTTGTCTTTTGAATGTAGTAACACTAGATGGAAATAGAGGGTTGTTGCCATTAGCAATAGCAGTTGTTGAGGGTGAGAGATTTGCAAGTTGGCACTTTTTTCTTGACTACCTTAAAGACTGGATAGGAGGAGAAGATGAAGGCAGACACTACACCTCCATGTCCGATAGATAAAAGGTACTAAGAATTCTAAAAATCTAAATATGCCTTTGTTAAAATGTTGTATTATTCTAGCTACACTTTAAACATATTGAGTGTATAAATGCTTATTACTGATTTGAAAATGTATGAAAAAGTTTTAAAACTATCGTGTTTGATACTTACAAATATAATATTCTATTTTACAGGGGTTGATTGACAGTGTTCCCAGGTTGTTCCCAATAGCCAACCATCATATTTTTGCCGACTTCATCAAGAAATTCCTGAATTATCTTTAGGGAAGCTATTTTGGAAAGTTGCACAGAGCACACATGGATATGAATTCTAGACAGTAATGAAAGAAATGTAGAAAATTGGGGAAGTAAAACCAAGTAAATGGTTACTTAAGCTTTCACTCAAACATTGGTGTAGACATGCTTTCACATCTGATGCAAGGAGTCAGCATGCTAGTAGTAATATAACAGAATCTTATAATGCACGGTTAGACAAACTTATAGGGATGTCCATAATCTAAATGCTAAAGTGTTATAGACATAAATGCATGGTGAGGCTGCATAAAATTTTTGCTACTGGTTGCACTTGGAAGGGAAGATTTAGTACCAAAAGCTGAGAAGATGTTGAACAAAGTCATAAATCAGGGAAGATATGAATATATAATACTCCCTGGTAGAAATGATGAGTTTGAGGTGAAAGAGGGTAGGATTCAATTTGTAGTGAAGATAAATGAGAAGAAATGAAGCTATGGATGGTGGAGCATATCTGATATTCCTTGTAAGCATGCATGTGTATGCATTGGTTACATGAGAGGCAAACTTGAGGACTACTGTGATGACTTCTACATTTTAGCAACTAATTTGAAGGCTTACAATGGCAGTTTACACCTAATGCTTGAAATGGAGATTGAGATTGATGATATCTCTAAATATATGCTACCCCCTTCATTGAAGAGATTACTTAGCAGGCCTAAAAAGGCTAGAAGAAGATAAGAGGATGAAGCCGGACAATCAGAAGAATGAAAAAGATCTTTCATAGTGAGGTGCAAGATTTGTGGACAGTTGGGACATAATAAAATGGGCTGTCAAAAGACCACTAATGACCCGATTGTAAGTAATACCGTCAATATGTTTTGTAACTATTAGAAACATCTAATTATTTATGATTTTTTTTCTCATTGATAATAACTGGCACTATTTTATAATGTTTTAGACACCTAACCAAAATCAAAATTAGAATCCTAGGCAAAGAAGAAGAGCAATAAGACTGAACACAAGGAGTGATGCAGATTCAATAGGGACAGAACATGGTCCCACTCAACCCAATCAACTGACAAGGACCATAAATACTAATTAGTGTTGATAACAAAATTTTGGTCCATAAGCATGTGTTTTTTAGGAGCTAGTGGACACTAATATCATGTTTTTTATTTGTAGCTAGTGGAAAATAAATATTTCTAGGACAATGTAATGCTTTTGGCATTTTTGCTAGCTTTGATAGTTATTTGTTTTAAATAGCTAGTGGCCAACAACTTGTACTATTGCATTAACATTTAGGTTGTGTTGGTGATTAGTGCACAAGTACAAGTATTAACAATAGGGTATTCATTTTGTAATGAATTCTAACACTTGCTTTTGATATGTTTGGTGAATTTATCACTACTAACATTTTAGCAACTAAATATTTAGCCACTAAAAGTCATTTTTTAGTCGCTATTTCAATTTTGCGTCTAAAAAGTAACTCATTTCGTCACCCTTTTATTTGTCGCACAACGGAGTGGTGACTAACTGTCAAGTTTAGTCGCTATTTTGGCGACTAATGTTTAGTCGCAAATTAGCGACTAAATAGAGATGAAATGGAGGCAAAATGTTAGAGACGATTTAGCAACTAAACAATGACAAAATGAGGTTTTTAATGTTTGTTTACAATTAGTCACCAATTTTGTCGCTAATTTGGGGACAAAATAGCGACTAATTAGTGACTAACGTTGGAATGAAGTGTTTGTCTCTATTTAGTTGCTATTTTGTCACAAATTAGGTTTTTTTTATTATTAATTTTGTCCACATATATTATATTATATTATATTATATTATATTATATTATGTTATGTTATATTATATATATATATATATATATATATATATATTAATATAATATATAATTATAATATATAATATTAATTACTATATAATATAATATAATGCTAAAAAAGATTAAAGTGTGTGTGTGTGTGTGTATACACAAAAGTTACAAAAAGTGGTACAAATAATGTACACTACATATAGAACTAACAGAAACAAATAGACGATATAATCGCCTTATCCGGTGGTATGTTGGTCCTTTGTAGCTGAAGTATCCGTGCCTGTGCTGGGACCTAGAGAAGGTGGAGGAGGTTCTGTGCCTATCTGGGTCTCTATAGGAGGATCTATGCCTGAGCCCATGCGATTAGGAGGAGGATCTGCACTCGGCTCAGGCTCAATAATGAAATCAACCTAGTAGTCGATCCCAAACGCACGTGCCCTCTGAATAATATCCTGCAGCTTCCTACGTAGGTCCAAATCTTGACTTGATAACTGGGTCTGTACAGCTCCCATTATCTTGTCCATGATCCGACAGTGAAGATCATCAAGCTAATTCATCACTACGCGTCTCATCGCCTCATTGAACTCCTTCATGTTGGGCCATAAATTATGCTCTGGTCCAACTCGAGAGTAAGATGGTAGATCGAAGGAGGGGTAGTGTGAATTAGCTGCAGATCCAATCCCGTACACCCTCTTGCCCCCGCGGGCAACCTTTAACCTAAGCCAATCCTCAAGAGAAGGTACTCTAGGAAGCAGAACCTGCAATAGCAGAAGAAGAACCCGCGGTAGTGGAGGAGGAGCTAATATCTTGGGTAGCAGACTGCATCAGCTCCTGAAATTGAGCCTAAGTAATGAAAAAAAATGGTTAGATAAGAGTTAAGCACATTAACTTTTTTTTTATATTTTTTACGTTTATATATAGAAAACTTACATTCGCCAGTCGCGATCGCTCATCAACGAACATCTTGTCATCATGCTCTTTCGTGTGAGTGTAACGAAAGAGACGAGGTACAGTCGGCTTCTTGCCCTCTCTCTGAGTCTGAAAAAAAATAATTAAGTATACACTTAAGCGAGAAGGAAAAATAATATATGAATTAGTAATTAAAATGTAAAAGAAATGTTTTAAGTTTTGAAGGCTTTACCAAATCCTGCTCGTGCTGAAGCATCGAGCGTGAACCACATGAGTGAGTGGACATACCGGTCCTTGGACCTGCCGGCTCACAGCGCCTAGCGGCGCTCCTCTTAGTGAACTTAGCCTTGTGCGCCGAGTCCTCCCATAGCTTCACCCAATCCTTAAAAATGACGTCAGACACGTTCTTGTCCTTCTGCTTATTAGCCATCCACTTCTTCTTGATGTCGTAGACGGTGTCCTCATATCGGTTCGCAGCGTGCTTGATGAAAGCACACTTCACAGCCTCCTTGCTTTCCACCCACATATATAACTTTTGCAAAACAAAAATAAAAGAACTTAATTAGTTGTTAATTTGCATTATAATTAATAATATTTTATGAAGTAAAAATATGAAGTAAATAACTTACCCTGAACTCTCTCCTAATTGTTTCCTGATCATCAACTATCAATGACTTCCAATTAATGCCATAAGGCTTGAAGCCCTTCTTGAAAATATCAGACATACATCTGGAGACCTTCCCATAAGTCTATCCCTGTAATAAGTGAAAACATATATATATTGAATTGATTAATTAAATAGTAATTAATATAAATAAAAATGATAATGAAATTATTGTAATTAATAAGAAATTAAAGAAAAAATTACCTCAGTTTATCCTTTCGCACTATACAACGTGGAAGGGTATGATCGTCACATGTCTCTAAAGAAGGAGGGTGGTCAAGATGCTCCTACTCCTACTCCTACACCTGCTCATGCTCCTTCTCTTCCTCCACGTGAGGCACCTCCTCCCCAGTCTGAGGTACCTCCTCTACAGTCTGAGGCACCTCCTCTGCAGTCTGAGGCACCTCCTCCGCAGTCTGAGGCACCTCCTCCTCATCTCTCAACTGAGGGATTCCCTCCCTCCCAACAGAACTACCCCAGTCTCTACCGGAGCCCCCCGACCAGTTTAACCACCACCTCGCATACCTGTTTATTAACAATATATAATAATGCAATATATATAATAATAACATAAATTAATAATAGAAATATTAGTTCTTATATTTCTAAGTTTTTTTGAATTGTTTATTATTACTTATACTAGTGATCGTCATCGGTGTCGTCATATGTTTGTTCATCATCTTCAGAAGTTGTAACATCTATTTCAAACTCATCTTCTTCAGAAGCCAAAGACCTCTAATTTACCATAATTTATTGTTCAACATCCTCATCAGCAATATCATAACTTTCTACTAAAACCACATCATCATCATTGACCAATGGCTGAAAGCGGACTTCATCAGTGTCATCATTTTGAAATGGTGGTTCAATTATATCAGTGTTTGTTGTATCGGGAACATCAATGACTACTTGAGGTTTTACTTTACACACCGCTAGCCAATTAATTCTATCCCTTTTAGCATCCGGATACTTACAATAATGAACTTTTGAATCTTGTGCAGCCATCACAAAAGGCTCATACTTGTTGAACCATTTTCTTTCATGCACGTCCACAAATTTAAATTAAGGATGTATCATTGTACCAGAATTTGGTGTTGGATCGTAACAATCACACTTGAACAAAACGGTTCTTTTGATGGGGAGGGCTTGAAATTCCAACTTTACCTCTTCAATGAGAGTCCCGTAATAGTCACTCTTATCTGCAGAATAGGTAGTGCCCTTAATACAAACACCACTATTATTGGTGGCTCGGTATCTACCATACTCATCAGTGTGGAACTTGAAGCTATTTACAAAGTAACCGTTAAAAGTTTTGACTTGTCTTAAGGGACCACGAGATAAGGATTGAAGATAATGATTATTTATGTTGTTCGAAGGTCTACCGACCTATAGAAAAGAAATCATTCAACGTACATTAATTCAACATTCTAAATTTAGGAATTAATTCAAATGGATAAACATAAGAAATTTAAGGAATTCATACGTATTTCTCAAACCAATCACAAAATTCATTCTCTGTCATGGTATTGATGCCTTCATCATTTAAGTTTGGATATTGCTGACGAGTTTCAGTAGTAAACATGCTATAATTGAATGCCATTATGTTCATGGATTTAATTATAACAGGAAAGAAATTAATTGGAAGTATATATATACTTACTCAATGAAAGATTGAACTTTGGGACAATTCAACAAGACATACAACCAAGCTGCTTTATATTCATCATCTCCCAAGTACCACTTTCCCTCAGCAATAATGGGTTTACTGGGAGGCTTGAATATTTCAAACATTTCATCAGGGAGATCATCATCGACTTGCACCTCATTTCACTTTTCCTTTTTTGGAAAAGTTGGATCTCCCTCTTTGAAATAGAATGATGCAAATTTTGCAGCTTCATCCATCAAGTATCCAATGGATATGGAACCTTCCACTTGAGCTTTATTCATTATTTTGTTCTTTAGCTTCCTCAAGTATCTAAATACAAATAATTTTTGTGTTAATTAATTATTTATATTGTTATAAATATGATTATATACTTGTTAATAATTATGTACCTTTTAGGTGGATACATCCAACGGTAATGCACAGGACCTGGAATCATAGCTTCATAAGCCAGGTACATCGGAAGATGTTCCATTGAATCAAAGAAACTGGGTGGAAATATTTTCTCCAAATTGCACAAAATAACTGGAATTTGCTAATCCAATACTGTCAACACATCTTGATGCAACCAAGAATGATGCAACCAAGGATGATGCAACCAAGGACCATGATGGACATGGTGATCCGAGCCATTCAACACCAAGCTCAATTGGCACGCCAACAACCATTCCAAGTGTATGAGGAGCTAAGATGAAGACCAAGCTAAGGAATGGCAAAGATGTATTGAGTTATGAGCCACCGTTAACTCGATTACAAGCTAAAAGATTCAAGGATGCATTAGGAAGCTTTGTAGCCTTGATTTGTGGCAAAATGGACTATGGGGTGTTTGAAGAAAGCCTTGGTGGCGTGGGCATGGAGTTAATAACTTTCCTTGCCTTTCAAGGAGCTTAAAGTGCCAGTGTGGGGCAAGGTCTACAAAGTCAACACTTTGGGGGTTAGGACATGGTCCGGGGAGGAAGGTTTCGGATTGTTTGTGGTCAGAGATGGTTGTGTTTCGACAG
>CANYLF015405274.1:0-15746 GCA_948193215.1 Bocquillonia castaneifolia
CATCGGGAGCTAAACAATTCAAAAGGAAAACAAGAAAAACAATAAATCAGCAAAATAAATAAAATTCACAAGATAACTTGATAATAAACCCACTATAAGAAGCTCGCTTTCGATCCCGATCCCAAGGATTACGCTGATCGAGGTAGCTCTTATTACTTTCGAAATTCATTCTTTACCCTACAAAACACACACAATGATTAGGTTTTCATGAAACCGAATCAAAGTAGCAAAACCAGAAGGAGCACTCACCTTCGTGCAAGCAGAGAGCCGCTGCTGGGAAGTAGAAGAGAAGATGTGGCGGTACAGGCAAAATCAAGATTCGGTTTTATAGGACCTTGACTCTTTATTTTAAGTTTTTACAATTATTAAAGTACTTAAAAACAAAAAAAATATGCCAAATATAGGGGTGCTCACGTGTCGGGTACCCGAGCCGTGAGCATTTTTTTGCACTGATGAATATTTACGGGTCAATTAAATTTTAACCCGAAATTGAACCATTAAATAAAAAAGTTCATTGGTTCGATTAACTTAATTTTTGATCGATTATTCATCGATTTCCGATTACCTGTTAAAAGTTAAAAAAAAAAATTAATAATTAAAATTTTAAAAAGAATACTACAAATTTCTTATTAATTTACGAATGTAGAAATTTTAGTTATAATTTTAACACAAAAATGTCTATATATTATAAAAAAATCTGCAAATCAATAAAATATAACAATATCCAAAATAAAAAATTTAATAAAAAAACTATAAAATGGAGGAAATAATAAGATTTTAGAATGGGAATAAATTGGAAGGAAGAAAAGAAAATTGACGATAGATTAGAAGTTTTAGGGTTACAAGTGATAGGTTTGGGACTTGGGTTACAATTTTTTACTTTTAAGAATTATAAAATATTTAAAAAATATATGTACATAATTTTCGGGTAGGTATCCGAAACCCACAGATTTTTTAGGATAAAAACGAACCTGACCAATACCCTAAAATTTTTTAAAATAAAAATCTAAACCCAAATTATCGGTTCAGTTAACCTAATTTTTTGATTCAGGTTGATCAGTTTCGATTCGGTTATCAGTTCATTTGGATTCTTTGCTCAGCCCTACCAAATATGCCTTTAATTGTCTAGATGTTCAATTATGACCTTCACTTGTAAAAATCCTAAATTTTAAATTAATTTTATGTTTGGATGAGGATGGATTTGGATTTGAATTTTACCCAAATCCACTATTTGTCTAATCTAAATATTTGGATTTGGATCAAATCCAGGTCCATTAGAAAGCAATTAGACATAGTTAGATTTTAAACTTCTCTCCAAGGCTCTATCATTTCAAATCCAAATCACTAAAGTTACCATATAGTTGTATATTTGTAATTAACTAGCATCATACCCATACGTTGCATGGGTTATTTTTAATTTTTTTAGATAAGTATAAATTTTATTAAATTTAGATACATTAATTTATTTATAAATGAACTAAGAACTTAAAAAATATATAGAATTGATAATAATATTTTCATAAAATGAATGTAAAATATACTGTTAAAATTTATTTGCTATTAATTCTAAAGTAATATTATTGTAAAATTTTCTAAAACCTATTTAAAATCAAAACAAAGTGAAAAATAAAATTAGAAACTCCAACCATCTTTATATTTTTTTGTTCACTACCTCCTGAAGCTGAAACTGTACGTTTTCAGAATTGGAGAGAACCCGTGTTTGGTTTTCCCAAAAGAAGCTTTCATGTCCTTCTTTAGACATATAAATCATAGGTACTATTGCAATTAAGATATATGATTAATTGAGAGAAGCAAGAGAAGGTTGATGGTGATATGTGAAGAATTGAAGAATAAAACAGAGGCGTTTATAAAGGAGGCAAAAGAGAGAGAGATATGATTAGGGTGGCCAAGGCCAAAGGCAAAGGATATATGATGCCCAAAATACAATCATATGGTAATGTTGTTGTGGACGAAAGGGGTTTTCGGCTCAAGCGCCCAGGCTCTAACGACCACGTCATTGCTACTATTTAAAGTTAGGGAACATATATTAGCCTTTTTAAGCGTAGCGGAGAATGAGGAGTTGCCACCCGAGTTGGTTCGGAATTGTCCTTTATAATGTGATAAACGACTCGATCTCCTTTGAAAGAGTACTTATCGTCATCACTCAGATGATTTTAGGTTCAGAATAAGCATCCGATAAAGCGCATTTTATTATTTAATTACCATGTGAAATTATTAATTCCTTATATTAATAGGCAGCATGTGAGGAAAAGTGTTTAACAACCAATGGAAATAATTTACACAAAAAATTGTAATAACTTTAACAATAAAAAAATGCTCTGTTTATCTCTAGCCCAATTTTATTATTAGCATGGCTTATTAGTCCTAATTAAATTACATGGAAAGCATGCCAAAATATTATTTTCTACTTATTTTATTTACAAATTATTACCATATATTTATTCCTAATTTATTTCATGCAAAATATATTAAAAGTGAGTTTCTATATATTTTATATCTTAATTATTTAGTTAAAATTGGAGCATTAATTAAGTATATCTAATAAAATGAGATATTGAATGCAATATAAAAATAATACAAAATAATTAATAAGACATAAAAATAAATAAAATATATTCAACCTTAAAGAAATGGAAGGGGAAATGATTTTCTACCAATTTTATCTAAAGTTACCAGTTTTAATAATTAGTTTTAATTAATCCTAAATCATGCAAATATATGGTAAAATAATAACAAATACAGAACAATGGTACAAAAATAATTATTACAACTTACAAAATAAATATAAAACGAATGTCATAAAAGTAAATCCTAAAGAAAGGAAATGAGAAATGAGTTTCTAGAATAATTTTAACAGTTACCAAGTTAATTAATTAATCCAATTTACCTCTAATTGACTAAAAATTGAAGATCTCGGATTCCAGAATGAAGGACCGATCGGTCAAGCATAAAGAACCGATCGGTCAAGGAGAATAGCCGACCGATTGTCCACGTAGGACCGGTCGGCTCTGGATCAGGCTCCTGCACAGAAATTTCTAGTTACTGTAAAATCAATAGATTATGGAAATTATGGAAATCATCTCCAAATATCATAATATGTATAATACTATACTAAGACAACTAAATATCTCATCACAACATGTAAATCATATAAAAAGTTAATAACAAAAAAAAATCAAAACTTGTAAACTAAGTTATGTGTGTGAATAATAACACAAAATAACCTTACCCGTGCAATTTGAGTGTCTAAGTGTCTAAATCATACAAATTGTGTTCGAAATATATAATAATGATTAAAACAATAAATATAAGCAATGAAATTATCAAAAGAAATAGAAAATAAGACAATATAGAAAAATGATAAATAAATAAAAGAAATGAAACTAGTATTAAGATCCTTTGATCATGGATGAATGGTGTGCCATCAGAAATTTAAGTTGTTATCACCTTTTTTTCTTCCAATATTCTTAGCAATTGGGATCAAATTAGTGTTTGAAAGATTAAGAGAATCCTTAAAAATTCTTTTTTCCAAAATTCTTTTATTTCTCACTGACAGGCTCCCGCAAGTGCACGAGGTCTATCGTAGTAATAAACTCGGAGTACAAGGTCGAATCCACAGGGACAATCGTTTAACTAATTTTCGATCAAGTTCACAAACAAACAATTAAAGAAAAATGAATAACCTTGATTTGATTTTGAAATACTTTTAAAAACTAAATTAACAAGAAAATAAATGCAAACAAATCAATTAACAACTAAAAAGCAATTTAAATCAATAAACAAACACAATAAAACAAACACTAGAGTTCAGGATTTCATCTAGAGGGGTAACTCAATTATCAATCAAAATTCATTTAAGCAAGGCTTTTTAAAAGTATTTTAATCCTCCATCGAGGTTGAAAAACGTATTCAATTGAACCAACCATGCTAATCTGTCGATGCACACTGATTAAAACAATCAGATCCATTAAGCGAATCTTTAAATCAAGTTTAGGTTAATTGCCATGTCCGTATTAACATCTAAACAAACTCAATTTCCAAATCTAGTTTATAACAATCCGTCGATTCAATTATAAATTCTAAGAACATAGATCTAGGTGATCAATCAAGAAATATGTCATGAAGCTCTTGGAAATCGAATTAAATGAATAAAACAAGAAAAACTATATTAAAATAGTAATTCAAAACATCGATAATCAAATTACCACCCTACTAGATTACATCCATCACTCTAGTAGGAGATTTAGTTCCCAAACATAGCAAAAACTAACAAACAAAAAATAACAATAAACATAAACATAATTAAAAGATAGATAGAATCAAGAAAAGGAAAACTTAGTCTTAGGAAGAAGAAAAGCAATCTTCAATCTTCACAAATCTTTGTAAACCAATCTTGAATCCTTGAACAATGGTGTTTTCTAAGTATTTTTAATGTTTTCTAAGCAAAATAAAACCAACCAAAGTTGTGGCTAATGGCTATGAGGGTTGTATATATAGTGTTTTTTCCAAAAATACCCTAAGAAACCCTAAAATTCACTAAAAGTCGGCCAAAATCATTTTTTTCTGCAATGGAGCGGACCTCTAAACCAGACCTGGCTGGTCCGAACCTTAGTCTGGTTCAATTTTATTTCTTCAATGCCTTTTTTTAAAGGGAACCAGACCTCTGAACCGAACCTGTTCTTGTTCGGTCAATGGTCCAGAGTTAACTTTGACCAATTTTCACTCCAACGATCTAATAGATGGCCTAACTTGCGAGGGGCATATCTTGGTTGTATGAACTCCAAATTGAGATGTTCTTGAGCCTAAAATGAAGCTCAAAAAGTCTAATTTAATTTCAGTGTTTTGATATTCTTTCAGTTCCATAGATTTCTTGCCCAAAATGCCCCTGGCATTTCAGTGCTATAATTGAGATAGCTTTCAAAGCACTTCCTAGAGTTTAGCTTGCATCTCCTTCGTTCTAGAACCAATTGAGCTCAATCTTTTTGAAAGTGAAAGTAAATTCAATCCACCTATGATCTGGAAACTTTCATATCAAAACTCTTTCCACATTGAATGTTCCAAGCTCCCAAAATTGGCCGATTCACGAAACCGTAAATTAGCTCCTTTAAGCTCTAAACCTCAAGTGTTTTCTTTAGCTTCCAAACCTTCAAATCACTATACCTACAATGATTTCACATGAAAACATAATAACCATGAAGAAATTAGATTGACACTTGTGTGATGCAAAGATAAAGGAATGACACGGTTTATGCTCTAAATGAACTCAAATTCCCCTAATATTGTAAGTTAACAATAAATAACAAATTAAATGCTAAAACCACTCAAATGTGCAAGGAATAGAATTAAAAACCACTAAAACATATAGAATAAAACCCAGTTATCAAATTCCCCACATTTGAGCTTTTGCTTGTCCTCAATTTTAATTTCACCACATTTTCACTTACATCTTCTTGTTTTAATTAGTTTTTGAATTTCACCATTCCCATTTTCTTATGACATTGTAAGATTACCCTTCTTTGTAATCCTTTTTGCTTCCAAGCATTTACTTGCTTTAAGGTTAGTTTCTTTTCTTATTTTTGCTTTCATTAGTATCTTTTATATCCTCCTAGATTTTCAATTCTTGAATGTGTTGATGGAATTGTTGCTTTTTGCTCTTGTTTATCCTCTACACATGTTTGGTCAATTGTGTGTTCATATTTGTTTCCGATTGATTTTGGAGTCATTTTTGTTGTTTTTAAGTTTAATTAGTTTTAGGATTGGTATTTATTTATGCTTTAGTGCTTGTATGAGTAATATTTGGGTAATTGTACTAGCCATTTCACCAATCCATTAAGGGTCCTTCTTTTGCATGCTAGTTGCTTGTTAAAATTCCCCAACCAATTATACATTTTCCTAGACTTTGTTTTAGGGGTTGTTTTGCTTGTTCTAATTGCATCTTTCATGTTCCCCACATTTAAGCTTTGTTTTATTTTTTTTTTCTCTAGACATGCCATTAAGATTAGTTTGCCACTTAATTCTTGTTTTGCATGTCATAGGCTAATTTTCTTTCATTTTTAGTGTCTTGGGGCTGTTTTTCATTTTCCTAGTGCATCCTTTATTTTTCCCCAATTTAGGCTTAGTTTTATTGTTTCTATGCATGCCATTTGGTTTCATTTGCATCTAAATTAATATTTAGCATGTGTTAGGCTCATTTTCTCTTGTTTTTAATTTATTAGGGGCTGTTTTGTTTTATTTTAATCATTAGGTAGTTTTTCTAACTTTATGTCTTTTGAATGTATTTTGTTAGCCTCTAGACATTGTGTTTTAGTTATGTTTTGGATTTCTTGTTGTTTTTAGGATGTTTAGTATATCATGCATTTCTTGTACATTTTTCTTTGCCATTAGTTTTATAATAGCATGCACGTATTTTATTTTGTCATGTTTTTCATTTTTACCTTTACTTTTAGTTGAGTAGTGTTTCGTTGTGTCTAGGATGGCCATTCGTAGGCAACAGAGCATGAATCGATTTTCTAATCAAGATTGTGAAGCTTGGTTTAAAAAGCATGAACATGATGCACTTGTTGAAAAATTTATGTGCAATGACTTGAATGGCTTATTTCAATTAAGGGAAGCTTTTGCCATTATGAATTGGGAGTCTATGGTGGATATGAGGGATGATTATTATCCGATTTTAGTCCAGGAATTTTATACTAATATTACAGATAGTAATGATGGGAAATATGACATTTTGCACACTATGGTTCGTGGTATTACCATGGTTATTCGATCTTCTTTGTTGGCTACTCTTTTTGATATTTCTGATGAAGGTTCTCATTTCTATTGCAAGATTTCGGTTGTTCATAATCAAAGGTCTTGGAAGGTTGATGATGCTCGGTCGCAGTTTGATCTTTCTAAGTCTTTCTCTAAGGGGTTGGATGGTAAGAATCATCTTTTGCAAATGTTGCTTGCTTATAACTTTCTCCCTTGTTCACCTAACGGTCATAATGAGATCCGTGCTAGTGAGCTCTACTTTTTGGATTTAATGAGTAGACCGGAGTTTCCTAGACCACCCATTAGCCTTTCCAAGACTATCATTTCCAATATTAAGACTAATTCTTGTACAGAATGTAAACATGTTAGCATTATTCATCTGATCTTGATCTCTCATTTGATACGCCATTTCGAGTCCCAATTGCCCCCGAGGATGCTGTGATTATTGATAATGGTCAAGAAATGCTTTCTTCTCGTACTTTATCTCATTTACACTATTCACTTTACGGGGATATGTGGCTACATAAGGACGATTAGCATCGTCGTCAACCCCCTACTGGTGCTTCGTCATCTGCTGCTACTGCACCCACTCCTCCTATTGTACCACCGACTGGTGTTGATGAGCCTGCTATTCCTAATACTTCTGTTCCATCGCCACTAGTTGTTCCTACTCAACGCCGCTCTAGAACACATACTCTGCTTCTCAGGCTTTTACGGACTTGTCATAGGATTGAGAGTGATGTTCAGTCCATTGATCAGCGCTTGTGAGCTCTTGAGTCGGCCAGTGGTGATGCTCCATTTGCTTCAGATTCTAGCCTTCCTTCTACTGATGTTGCCCCAGCTGATCGAGTGTTGTCTTCATTTATTTTAGTTTACTAATGATATCTTATTATGTCTGTCTGTCTGTTTTTCTATTGTTATTTCCTTAGTTTATGTAGGACTTTTGGGTTGTGTTCTGTTATTTTCTTTTATTTATTTTCTTTTCAGGTGGCTTTCACTTTTAGGTTTGTTCATATGGGAATTTTCAGGGAAGTATCCTCTCACATTTTGTCTTTTATTTTGTTATGGTCACATTGAGGACAATGTTCCAAACAAGTATGGGGGAGGGTTTTTATGGTTTAAACTTTGTGGTTGTTATTATGTTTAATATAAGGTTATTATATGGTTATTATCTAGTAGTTTTCATATTTGTGCTTATTTAGTTGTTAATTGTTTAGTTGTTTTCATTAGCTTATTATATTAATGCTTGTGTTCATTGAGTTAATTGTTTAAAATCTTTTGCAATCTTCGCTTAAGTGGTGATGATGATGACCTTGTTCAAAATTTTGGCAATTAACTTAATTAAAGTGAGTGTTAAGGCTGAAGCTTTTATTTTTCCAAAATTTCAAAGATGGATGAATTATTGTGGTATTCCAATTTTTTTTTTTTACTTAGTTCTTAACATCACTTATTACCAAGTGAGCTTTTGAGCCAAATGATTCTCATTATACTCTTTTGTTTATAATAATTTTTTCCTAGAGAGTATCTTGTATGGTGATAATTCATTGGAACTTGCTTTGGTATACATTGGGAACCCACACATTTTATTGGAATTGCAAAAGTGATAAAGGCAATTTAGGTGTGACCTCTGGCTAAATTAACTATCTCCATTTTCCATTAGTTTGCCAAGTTGAGCCTTTGCCTTTGTTTTTGTTTGTGTTAGCCACAAGTTTTTAGCAAAAAAGATCTTTTCTACATTTTCCCTTTCAAAAGACCCCATGAGAATGCACTTGAATTTGATGGAGTATAGTTTGTGACATGAATAAGTGGGTTGAGTATTCCTTGTACCTAAAGTGTTTATCTTTGGAAAAAAAAAATGAATGAATGATGAAAAGAAATGATAAAGTAAAAAAAAAAAGATATATGCAAAAGTGAGGGAGTTTCCTCTTGAAAAAAAAATGAAAAAAAATGGTGAAGAAAAGCTTCATTAAAAAAAAAGTGAATCATCATATAAGCTATTTGTAAATATGTTTTGTTTTGGTGAGGAAGTGTGTTTAGTTTATTTAATTTGTGATTACTTAAGTGTGTATTTACTCTTGTTCATGTTATAAGTTTGTGGTTGTGTGTGGTTAAGTGCATTTTTTTGAAGTTTTTAATTTTCTTTCCTTTTCTAAATCCTACCCCCACCTAACCCCCATTACAACCATTGTTAAGACCTTTTGATTTGCATTTTCCAATAAGTTTGAGTGGAGAACTTTTCATTAAAAAGCAAGCTTATAGTTCCTATGCAATGATTAGAGAGCAAACACTTAACTTATACACTTGAGTGGTTTTGTAAGTTTTTGTAAAAGTGTTGGCATTAAGTTGGTTGTTGGTATTTGCAATTTAATTCATTTAACTTGGTTTTGGATTAGAAAAGCTTGAATTTTAACATTACCTTTGGTTTGAGTTAATTGTGATTATTTTGATGGGGTAATTGTTATTTTGATGAGAGCTTGGATTGTAATTGATTTTGAGCTTAATTCCATGTTCATAAGTGTTGATTTAATTTGCTTAAGGACAAGCAAAAGCTCAAGTGTGGGGAAATTTGATAATTGGTTTAGAATCGATATAATTTAGGGGCTTTTTTAATTTAATTTCTTCTTCATTTGAGTGTTTTTATTAATTATTTTTTCATATTTTATAAATTTTCAGGTTTAGGAACACATGGAATCAAACTGGGATGAATTTAGAGTTGTTTAGGCTTCAAACCGGATGGTCAAAGCTTCAAACCGGACCGTTGACCGGAACCAACTTGGTCCGGTTTGATTGGAAAAATTGCAAGGGAGAATCAGTGTCAAACTGGACCCCAGACCAGACCGCAAATCGGACCAACCTAGTCCAGTTTGAACCAATTCCCCCTTACACGTAAAGAAGCCACAAGAAGCAGCCCTAGACCGGACCGGCTCGGTCCGATTTGGGCAGGAAGATCAACCATTTTGGACGGTTTTTTGGGCAATCCAAAGGGCTTTTGGGGCATTTTTGGGACCTTTGGTGTGGAAAAAAATATAAATACAAGTCATATAACATCAAAAAAGATATAGAACAAAAAATTAACTTGAAAAATTACAAAAACATCTTTGGTATACTTTGGTTTCTGGATCAAAATCAAGTGTTCTTCAGGGTTTTGGAGATCAAGGGCTTGGATTTTATCTCTAAGACTAAGTTTTGCTTTTCTTATTTCCTTTAAATTAATTTGTATTTATTTTTTATGTTTATTTTGAGTAATTTAGCTATGTTGTGGAACTAAAATGCCAACTAGAGGGATTGATGCAATCTAGTTGGGGTAAACTTATTTCCTGTGGTTTGATTTACTATTTTTATATAGTTATCATTGGATTTTCATTCAATTTAATTTCCAAGCACTTCAATTACATATTTCTTGATTGGCCACCATGAATTATGTGTTTTAGGATTGATAATTGATTGAGAGATTGTTGTTAATCTGGATTTGGGAATTAAGCTCGTCTAGAGTTAATACGGAAACAACAATTGACCTAGGCTTGATTTAGAGACTTTGCTTAATGGGTTTGATTATTTAATCGGATTGCATCAAGAGATTGCATTGTCAGTTTAATTAAACACGTTTTTCTACCTCGACAGAGGATTAAAACATTTTAGAAAAGTTTTGCTTGAATGAATCCGAACCAGAAAATTTGATTACCCCGCTAGATTATTTCATGAACTCTAGTGCTTTTTCTCTTGATTTAGTTATAAATTTTCATTTTAAAATTGGTTTACTTTTTATGCAATTTCATTTCTTAAGTTTAAAATCAGTTAATCATTTAGTTACGTTGCTTAGTTTAAATTGCATTTTAGTTAATTTTGGTTTCAATAATTCAAACAATCAATCAAGGGTATTCATTTTACTTTTATGCAATCCGTGCCTATAATCGAAAATTGATTTAAGCGTTTGTCAATGTGGATTGACCTCGTATTTTGAGTATTACTACTACGATAATCCATACACTTGTGGATCGTCGTCACTCTGGAGGTAACAAAGCAACATCAAGTGACTCAGCTGAAGAAGAATAGGAAGATGAGAAAGAACCAATTATAAAATCATCCAGTTCTGATCCAAAAGGATTACCCTGCTGATTCCAGAATCCCAACCTCAGTATCACCCTCTGCTTAGTCTTATCTGGATCTGTTTTAAACAACTTGAATGATTTTTAGCTTGTTTTGTGGTTTTCTATTTTAGGATCATTCTGTTTTTCAGTTTTACAGGTACTGCCTCCATATATTCCTCATCAACCATATTGATGCTGATAAAAAGGGGGAGTACATGTGTTTAATAATACTTTTTAGCTTGCTTATTTGATTATAAACTTTTCTTGTTATATCTATGTTCAAATCCTCAGTTTGTCTATCATCAGACTCAAATCATTAGCCTTTTATTTGAGTCTGATGTTTATGGTTTGTTTATGAATAAATATTTTTTGTAATGTCCCTGTTTGCAGCATGATTATTGATTATCAATTTTTTTTGTTTCTGCCATCTAAAAGCTACAAGTTATTTTTTTCTTAGACTCATATATTTCTGTGTTTTGAGTATTATGCAAATTTTATCTTTTGAATATTTATGGCATAAACTCAAGGGAGCAGTACGTAGAAAAACAACATTTGCATCTTTTCTTTCAAAACTCACTCATGCATTTCATATTTCATATCCTTATGCTGAATGTATTTTGATTGTAGAAGGATACTTATGTCTAGTTTTGTCATAATTAAAAATGGGGGAGATTGTTAATTGGCTAAAGGATAGAAACCCTTAATTTTTAATGCTGATCAACTAAGACATAGTATTAGTTTATGATGTTGGATATTGAGTTTATGAAATAGGGGGAGCAAGCTAAGGAAGTTGAAGACATATCAAATTTCAAGCTAATAGAGTCAAAAGGCAGACTGAGTCTCAAGCTGACATACTAGATATATTTTGAAGCTACTGTAATAGTTTATCTTTTCTAGAATATATATATATAGATCTGATTGAGAGAATGCATTGTGCATCATACGTGTCTATTTTGTATGCATTCTTGTGGTCCATGACAGTTAGCATATAGGGCCAAATTGATGGTACACTGACAGCTAGGAAAAGGATAATTTATTATCACAGTTTCCTTAATTCATGGAGATTCTTTTCCTGGCATTTTCTACTGCATTTTATTCCTTGTTTTGTAGTGATTATCCATATCATTCTAGATAAGGACACAATAGACATTTGCCAAATAGGGCAACATTTCTATAAGCATTCTAGATCATTCTAAGAGCACTATATATTCATCATATTCTGCATTTTCAAAAGACAGTGAGAAATAGTCCAGTATTGTTCTTCATTTATTGAGTATAGTGCATTTGAGCATGAATCATTTTATCATCCTCTTCAATCATTTCAATAGATCTTGTAAAAGAATTATGAAGAGATCTTAAATACTTTTTATTTTCTTTAATAGGCTGGCAAGATCCTGTTAAATTTTCTCTAGTTGTAGAAGTTATTGAAAATCTGTAGTGAGCTTGGGGCTGTAATTGATAGATTTTCTCTGATCCTGCAAAAGAGAATAGTGAAGTTGAAAATCCTAAGATTGCAAACCCTAGGTAGTGGATGTAGTCTCACGACGAACCACTATAAATCTTTGAGTCTCAGCTCCTCTTTACTCTATCTCATTAGCTTCAATCTGTTTACTGTTTTTCTTTATTATTATAGTAAATGTTTTCAATACTATTTTGATTAACTACTTTGCTTTTTGAATCTATAAATGTAATCTTTAAAAATTCATAAAAATTAGTTAAATCTCTTTCTGTTGTTAGCTTCAAAATCATTAGTTTCAAGGTTTTAAGTTCAAAAGTTTTAAGAATACTCAATTCATCCCCCTTCTTGAGACTAGCTTTGGGACCAACACGTATATATAAAATGGAAGTCTAAGAACCGTGTTAATGGCAGGATCCGATTTTTCTCAAACTTGCCCTTAAGAAACTCCTCGGCAAATGACTGGAGGACATATACATGTACGTAACAGCTTATAGTTAGTATACATTCTGTGCTTACATAGGAATAGAATATTTCCTTTATTCAATCTGATGACATTGTCTTGAATGCTCTTGTGGATCAAATTCGTACTAAAAAGGAATCAATATCGTGCACTTTGAGCTTGTGTGCTCCTCAATATCTTGTTATTGTTATCCAATTCAAGTAAATTTCCATAGGAATAGACTTTTCTCCAAAACATAGACATTTTGAGGCACTTGTTAATTCCATGGAGAGGTCAGTATTTGTCATCCTCGTTTTTAGTTTAAATAAATCCTATATTATTAGACGTGAGAAGAATTCGGAAGTCTTGTATAGATGGTCTACTGTGAAGGAAGAAGGAAAAACATGAGGCATTATTGTTAACTGCCCAAAAGGAGTATTAAATTCATAACGTGGTGCATTCTCCTCATCCTATACAGTTCAGGGGCACGTAGTAAGAATCACTGAACATGAACTTTGCAAGACTTGTCGAACACCAATCCCTGTGTAAGCTTTACATCGAGAAAGAATCCTCCATGATGGCAAACCTGTTTTAGTCAATAAGGGTTTTAAGTAGTATCGTAGTTAGGAAGTTACATGCATTAGTGCTCCACTTTAAATCTTTTATTTTCTTGATGTCATATCCTAGATAGTTATCCGTTTGCTTTATTTTCTTGTATCCTATTTCTTTTTTCCTTGTATCATGTATCATTTTTTTAGGTTTTTCTTGCCTTTATGGCCTCTTTGTCAATTCTTTTGGCTCTTAATAAAACTTTTCTGATTATAAAAAAACACATATATGCATATGATTAATGGAAGAGTTATCATTCAATATATATAATTCTCAGAGTTAATATAGACCAAAGAGAGAATCTCATGTACCTCTCAACAACAAATATTAATCGAAAATTATTTGTTTAGATGATTTTCTATCAATAATTAATTATATATTTAGATGATGATGGTAATTCTGCAGGAAGATATGATGAATTGATATTATTTTCTATTTTAGATGATGGTGCTAAAAAGTTTGGATTTTTAGAAAAAGATAGATTAAAATTAGCACAACTTATTCCAAGAAATTCAGTTTCTTACAGAAACATGGAAGGAAAAACAAATATTAGATTTTTAGATTATTCACTTGATAATTTAAAAGTTGATAGTGAAACAGATATAGAAATAGAGTCTTAAAATGGAAAGAGTTTAAATTATTAAATTTAGAAGATTTTAAAATATTAGAAGAATTAGAATTAGAATTAAAAGAATTAGAACAGAACATGGTAGAAGAACAGGAGTTAAGAGAACTAGAAAAATATGTGAATGAATGTATGTTTGAATATGAATCAGAAATAAAAGAAATAGAAAGATTTTTAGAACAAAAAAGTGAAACGGGTAGAATATATAATTTTAAAAATGAAAATAACATAGATGATTTATTATCAAAATTAGATACATTATATTTAAACTTTCCAGATGAATATCAGCCAGAAACAAGACCACTGACATGGCCAAATATAACAGTAGATTTTGATCCATATAAATCGTATAATCCTAGGTTAGCATTAATTAGTAAAGGAGAAAAAGTTTATAAATCAGGAAATTTATCGAGTCAAAATGTAGGATTTCCACATAAAGAATCAATTCCATATAAAATTAAAAGTAGAGGTAGACTATATCATATCAATTAATGTAGTTTGAATTGTCTTGCAGATTTAGCTGATAGATAGATGGATCGTCCACAACAGCCGACATTTTATCCACAGTATGGACCTAGACGTCCTAACACACAAAATATAAAGAGTAATCAACAGTAAAATGCATTTACTCCACAGAATTATCAACAATCCATTGTTCATCCAGATAATTTTTATTATAACCATTTATAATAGAATAATTACAGGACATTTAGTCATATACCATATTTCCATCGGCCATTAAAACTGTATAATTACAGAGCACCAGCACTCGTTGTTCCTCAAGAATCTCATTTTAACCCATCTTTTTCTAAAATTCCAAACTTTTTAGCACCACTATCTAAAATAGAAAAGAATGACAATTCATCATATCTTCTTGCAAAATTACCATCATCATCTAGACAGATAATTATTGACAGAAAATCATCTCCACGGTGTGTGTGTGTGTGTGTGTGTATTAGCATCATCATCTAAACAGATAATTATTGACAGAAAATCATCTCAATGATGTGTGTGTGTGTGTGTATAGAAAATCATCTCCACGATGTGTGTGTGTGTGTGTGTGTATAGAAAATCATCTCCACGATGTGTGTGTGTGTGTGTGTATTAGCATCAACATCTAAACAGATAATTATTGACAGAAATTCATCTCCACGGTGTGTGTGTGTGTATAAATCATCTCCACGGTGTGTGTGTGTGTGTGTGTGTGTGTATACACCTCAATTCAAAACACACCGGTGAATTATGAATAAAGGCTTCAAACCAATTAGAAAATAATATAATAGCCAAGTATCCTCAAACTTGTAAAGACCCGAAACTAACACAATATAATAAGAATTAGTATATAATAATAGTAGTAATTAATCATAAATTAAAATTCAAATAGAAATCCATTCCAAGAATTTTTTTTTAAAAAAAATAGGGGTTACAACGATCGTTGTGAATAGTGCAACGATCGTTGTCAAATGTCCAACGATCGTTGTGTATGAACAGTGATCGTTGTGAAATTCATGAAATCGGCCAAAAATTCCAGTAAAGTACACGAGCTCGTGGGAAATTAGCAACGAGCTCGTTGCAAAACATCAACGATCGTTGAGAACCAAAAATCACCCAAACAAAATACTTTTCCAAAATTCGCAGTTCTAAAACAGAATTTTTGACTTTCCCATGTAAAAACGTACTTAAACCAGCTCAAAATCAATTAATATATATAACAAACTTTTCAAACTTAAAAATACAATAATGTTTATAGATGAG
>CANYLF015408368.1:0-13146 GCA_948193215.1 Bocquillonia castaneifolia
GAACCATTCGCTAGCATCTCCAGTCATGGATATTTCTGCCATTAAAACCTTCTATGTATCTGTATGGGGAATAGTATTGGCTTTCTTCTCCACCTCATACAGAAAATCCACTGCCTCAGTTATGTATCTACTATCAAATTCCACTGGTTTAGATCTAGCATAATCAAAAAGAGCCCGAGAAGTATCCTGGCCCCACTGTTGTTGTTGTTGTGGTTGTTGTTGTGGTTGTTGTTGTCGCCTCTATTGATCCACAAGGACAAATGCTTGATTAAGGAGCACATTTTAAGTTTAGTTTTCTGCTATGAATTGCTCCCAATCAGGAATTTGACCCTCTAGAAGTTATATGGCCTCTAGATGTTCTGAGGCCTCTAGAACTTCCTCCTTTGGTGTGTCTGTTGTCTACCACCAACCCTAGCTCCTCCCCGTACACCTCTAGTTTTGTTCTTTTTGGGCCTGCCCCTACATCTGGGTGGTTCAACCTGATTTTCCCCTTGTCCAGGTACTTCATCCTGGACCGGCTGCTCAACTCGACCTCCCCCTTATCCAGAAACGACATTCTGGATCTGCCGTTCAACATGACTTCCATCTTGTCCAAAAACCTAATCCTGGACTTCAACATTATCATCTTTAGCAGCCATACTAAAAAGATAGCAGGAAAGACTTATCAATAATAAGCAGACTTCTAGGAAAATGCGGAAACTAAAAATAGAAACTAAAAACAAGGAGTAACATATAATGACGAGATAGGAAACTAATACTACAGTGATAAAAATCTCTAAGTCCTAGGTCAAATATCACTAAACCTAGGCTCTGTTACAAACTTTGTCACGACCCATTTTCGGGATTATGATCGGTGCTAGGGAACGAGTAAGCTATGTGCCATAAGAACCCTTAGCAAGCTATATAACACTTTTTCTATACTTTCATAACATAATAAAACTAAACCACTCGTATAATATAAATAATAATCAAAGGCTGAACTTCCCCCTAATATCTTTAGGTCGGGGATTTGCCAAACAATCAACAAATACAATGAAATCAAATCATTGTATATCTGTCACTAAAAACATATTAAGGTGACTAACATCATGCTGAATAAATCAAGCAATATAAATAACCACACCAGACACCCAACATTACTGTTACTGCAACTCTAGAGTATAAATGTAGTGACACTCATGAATAGGATCAATACATAGCAGTAACTCACGGAGGATGAATGCGAGTCTCTACGGATCTTTAGGAAAAGAACAAGTTTGTACTCCTGTAAAAAAATGGTTGATGGGAGTCGGGCCTCACTAAGGAAGTTATATCAAGTCTATTTTAAATAATCACTATGCATGTAAAAATATTCTTTCTTATAATAATAAGCATCAAAATCACATAACAAGAAGGGAGGAAAGAAAATAGAATACCTAAACCCAAGTTCCCATTTAAAGCCCCTCCTTTCGGGCCACTAATTCCAATAGACTGGACCACATCCAACTTTATACACATATCCACATTACTCCCATTACTTGTCCAATATATATACCAGTGCCACGAGAGCCTTTAGGCATCACAACGGGGGCTACCCTGGTTCTGAAAAAGGTTTCAGTCTAATTATCTTGGCCAAATAGGTTACCAGTGCCACGAGAGCCTTTAGGCATCACAACGGGGGCTACCCTGGTTCTGAAAAAGGTTTCAGTCTAATTATCTTGGCCAAATAGGTTACCAGCGCCACGAGAGCCCTTTAGCATCACAACCGAGGCTGCCCTGATACCTTTAATATCACATACGTGTGCCCCGAGAGCCTTTGGCTTCCCGATCGGCGTTAGCACACTGGAATATATCATTTCACATTTACCGAACCATAACATACTTGATTCTCGATCAACATCATGTGCATATGATCCTGGTGCCGCTCACTAGGAAGCTCATTCCACTTACCTCCTTTATTCCTCCAGTAGATCAATCAAAATCAAATAATACCATATTTATATTTAAATAAATATATCCTCTAACATATAGATATATATGTATTAATATAAATGCATATAATTAAATAAGTCAATAAAATGATAAAAAATATATAAAATATTATTTATGATTTAATATGCATGAATTTCTGTAACGAAAAAATAATGAATGTATGTAATTAAATAAAATAAAAATGATATAACTCATAGAACTATCGATCACACAACGTCCTACTGGTTCGGAGCCGGATTGCTACCAGCCTGACGATCTATATAAATTAACATAATAATTTTATCAGAAACAACATAAGGAAATCCTAAATAAAGGTTTAGAATCCTATTACGACGTCGAAAACCTAGTTCTAACTCGGACACGTTTATTGAGATAAATCTACTAAAAATTCAATAGCATCTCCTCTATAATATAGATATCTCTCTACCATAGTGGAGCCCATATCTGCAAGCAAACACACTTCTATAACCAACACCATATACCGGGCCTACCAGTTAACCCGGATTTACCAACATCAATTTCACCGCAATAATAGATAGTATAACATATCCATATTTGTATTGACCTTATCGCACCATTTAATCTATCAAATTATACTCTTTTTACTACCATCAACATCAGTTATAATTATATTTAGTAGTCTGACATATGTACAGTCCTAAATCGGCTTATAATTCGATTAATTAATTAACTGGCCTATATTATCCAAATTAATTCCATCATTACTTATTTAATATTCTAACAACAGTTTTAAAGCCTGAACATACAAATTAAACACTTAACATGCATTTTCAGGATTTCCATACACCGTGTTATAACTTTTGAGATTTTTAATTTAAAAACTACACATTATTTGCCTATCTAGTCTTTACAAAGTTGTCTGAAATAATTTAAAGTATTTTATAAAAATAATTTGGAGGCTCGCCGGAGTGGGGTCCATAGCAACCGCAGACGGTGGCCCGTAGGGTCCACTCTCCACCGTCTGTGGTGGCCGATTGGCCACCAAACTTATATAGCAAGAGCTTAATCTTCCTAAAAGCCCTCCAGCAACCTTCACGCGCCACCAGCTATAGCAGGGAGAGCAGATCGTGGGAAAGTTGACGGCGGTGAGATCTCCTCCCTCCTCCGTTCATGGCGATTTCGGTCTCCTCCAAGACGCAAACTAGTCCTTTCCCACATTTTTGGATGCTCTGAACTTGATTTTGGTGGTTTGGGAGCTTAAAAATGGCTGAAAATTAAAGAACGACGATGATCAATTTTGTGTCAACTTTCGATGCTCCGATCTCTCAATTCCGGCAACAGCAGCCTTTGATTTTGGTGTCTATGGATAGGTCTCTTCGAGTACTACAATTTAGGCTCTTGAATTGCTTGAATCGGTGACAGGATGAGGGAGAACCGATGGTGAGAAGATCATGTACTACAGTGACAGTTTGAGAGAAAATCGAGGGCTTGTACAGTAATTAATCTCTGAAGTTTTGGTTTTACAATTCAGCCCGACAACTGATGTATTTATATAATCTGTAGTTTTAGATTTTTAGTTTAGTCCTTTTCTTCAATTACTCCCTATTCCGAACTCGGATCGATCTCAAATTTTAAACACGGCTTCGTATAATATTTTAACACTTTCTTATAGAAAATTATATTAAAATAACTTCCCGAAATATCATTTTTAATTTCCAAAGATTAAATCCGTTTAATTTAATTCCAGACTAATTAATTAAATTTCAAAAAAATTAAATTTAATTTCGAACTCAATTAATTAATCCAGAGTTAAAATAAATTAATTCGGATAAAATTAATGGTAAAAAAATCACGGGTATTACATTCTCCCCACCTTAAGAAAATTCGTTCTCGAATTTAAAACATACCTTACTGTTGAAACTAGTGTGGATATTGCTCTCTCATATCCTGTTCTAACTCCGACCTACAATCCTCAATGGAATGATTTCTCCACATCACTTTTGCCATCGGGGTTATTTTGAAGCGTAGTTGCCTCACTTGGTGATTAGTAATAGCAACAGGATATTCATCATACTTCAGATCCTCTCCAATCTCGACATTATCAGTCTAAGATGATAAAGCCAACACAGGAATAGTGGTCAACATTTCTTTCATCAACTGATAATTATTTTTATCGACTTTATCTCTCTTGAATTTCACATTCTTTTGAATTATCCAACTTAATATTATTATCATTTTCAGGAAGCTTTACATAAATCTCGAATACTAACTCGCCAAATCTGAAAACTTCTTTTATTAGTATCTGTAGTGGGTCTAAGTTAATCTAGATCTGCTTCACTATTTCAAAATCAATTCAAATATTTTCCTTGGATACCACGTGCTATAAAAGAGTCACACTATCCGACCAAAATATACATTATATTCCTATAACTTGGCATACAATTGATCTCTTCTCAAGGTCTCCAATACCATATTCCGATGTTGTCCGTGCTCTTCAATACTCTTAGAATACGTTAAGATATCATCAATAAATACTTTTTTTTAAACTGTTCTAGAAATGATCTAAATACTCTGTTCACTATACCCGTAAATGCCATTAAAGCATTAGTTAACCCTAAAGGTATAGCCAGAAACTCACAGTGACCAAACTTAGTTCAGAATGCTGTCTTCGAAACATTTACCTCACTAATTCTTAATTGATGGTACCCTGATCTTAACTTAATCTTTAGAAGAGCATTCTACACACTGCAATTGGTCAAGAAAACTGTAAACTTAGTAAAGTGGATACTTATTTCTCATTGTCACCTTGTTTAATTCTTTGTAATCAATACAGAGTTGAAGTGTGCTATTCTACTTCCCTTCACAACAATTAATTAATACTTACAATAGAATTTACATTCTGAAGTATTACACTCACTTATAACTTCAAAATTTTTAGTCTTGTCATCATCAACAATCTATAAAGAGCATTCTCTTCGAGATTTATAATCCAAATTAGCATATTGCTAAGACAATCAGTTCACTTCAAGAGTCACATCGAACTCCCTTACATCTATCAATATTAAACCCGTCATTCGAGTCACCATAAATCCATAAAAGGAAAACAGTGCCAATGGTCAAGGCCTAAATCAATTAAATAACATTTGACAAAAGATCACCACTCTAAATCCTTGAATCTTTGCTGTGTATAGACTAGTCGAAGCTTTCAATCATTGAATTTACCGTATCACACGTTCATCACTTTACTAATGTAACATGAAATCGAATCTCTGGGTTATTGAAGTATTTTGTAGCTTTATGTCTCTTGTATAACATGGAACATCATAGCTGTTCACTTACATCTTTATATATGGAGGACTTCACACTATTTAGGTTTTACGAATATTATAATTAAATAACTTTTGAAAAACATTGTTGAAAATTCATAAACTCTTTTTTACTTCAGACTCTCAACACTATGTCCAGAAGTGATCGACCGTATATATTTCAGATGCAAGAACTAATGCAACTTACAATGCAATGAGTAATGTAATTCATGATGTATGATTGTGAATATGATTTGATGCTTTTATATGCATCTATCTATGTGAATTTGTAACTATGAACTTTAACTTACGATCTATGTAAATTAATTTAATGATTTCATGCTTCTAGTCGCTCAGCAGTGACATAAAATAGGAATGTTGATTGTATTATAATAGATATATATAATAGACATTAATTTAATTAATGAGATTATTTATGTTGATGGTTTCATTATATACTTATTTATTTATGTAAATTGATTTGGAAATTGGTTTAATATATATATAATATGATTTTTTAAAAAGTATGAATTGAACTATATATTGTTCATGCTACGGGTTTCGATGGTATATAGCTTACCCATTCCCTAGCACCGGTCCGACCCAGGTTTGGGTCGTGACAATTTTGATGATCTTTATGGACTCCTCTTGAGCAACGAAACTAATCTTCTTGTTGAAAAAGCTACTTCTTCTTCCTTTCGACCGACTGCTCTCTATACTATTGCCTTGCCTCTTTAACAAAATTGTAATGCCGGTTCTTATCATGGTAGAGGCAGAAACAATTGAGGAAGAGGCAGGGGGCAAGGTTGTTCTCCTTAGTACTCAATATTTAATGTCGCTGGTTATAGCTCGTCTTCTCCAACAAGGTTCGACTCCTCTCAAGTTTCTTCTCCACCAACTTAATTCTCTCTCAATAATTCAAACGTTGCAAACATTATTTGCTACAATTGTAATGGTGTTGGTCAAATTATTTGCAACTGTTCATCCTTCAAACTTAGCCGCTCACCTTCATTACTTCCCACCCTAAAACCTTGCTATAATTACACAAATGTTCAACCACAAACACCATCACCTCAAAGTTGGATTATGGATACAGGTACCTTTAACCATTTCACTCCACACCTAGCCAACATTCCAAACAATGTTAATTATCTAGGAATTGATGAAGTAACCTTTGGAAATGGTAATACCCTTCTGATTTCTCTTACATGCCCTTCTTATTTAATTATTCTTCTTCTTTTTATATCAATAATGTTTTACATGTTACTAACATTCAAAATAATTTATCGTATGTCTCATATTTTACTAATGCTAATGACATTTTTGGACAACAGGGTGTGCCCGTGATGGCGTCCAATGGTCAATGGCGAGGGACTTTCGATTGGGGATTTTGGATTTTAGGAAAAAGTGGAGTTGCCACCTGATTGCATCGGGATCGCCAATTGATAACAAATAGATCGATTCCTTCGGAATGCCATTCATCATCACTACAGACAATTTCTGGGTTCGGAATAAGACATTCCATAAAAGGTAAATTCCCATTTAATTAATTAAGAAGGTTATTATTTCCTACAATAGGCAAACAATATTGAAAGCGATAAATCATTCGGAAAGTAATAATGGCACTGGTGTAATATTAGATGAAAGATCGTCACTAACATTATTTCTAGTCAGTTCATTTTTACACATTTAGTCCACTTGATTAGCCCTATTCAAATTGTGTGTAGTTTGCTGTGGTGGTGGATTTTTATATTTATTTTAGTGATATTTACCGAATTAGTTATTTGCCTAATTATTTACTTGTTGTACATCCACATCGGTTTCTAATATATTTTACATTATCTACAGGTTAATGTTTGCACATTAATTAATTATAATTACCCAGGATTAAACATGGCATAAATGATATAAATACATACACCCTTAGAGAAAGGAAAGGGGAAATGATTTTCTACTAGTTTTAACCTAGTTTTTACCGGGTTGAATTAATTAAATGGATTAATTAATATAGCAATTATTTCTGGTGAAAATGACATAAAAATAAATATAGTTAGAAAGTTTATCGATTAACCAATTGGCTCTTTGGAGAAGAACTGATCGGTTGATCATGAAGCTTTGGCACACTCTGGATCTTCAAGTCCCGTTCTTCATAATGATCAACCACAGGAATGACGTCAAAGAACCGACCGGTTGATTGCCAAAGAACTGTCCAAATCTCTAGTATAGGCCCAAGCCCAAATACACAAAAGTATATCTGGTACCATAGTCGATCAGTCGATCTAGGAATCAGATTAGTCGATCAGTCGATCTAGGAATCAGATTAGTCGATCGACTCTTCAATGAACCATAGGAATGCCACCAAAGGACCGATCAACACTGTAATTAGGGGATGAAGCTTGTATCAACCTGTTTATTATAAATTTTACCAAATAGTCAATACACAACAATAAACAAAAGCCTAAAGAAGCTTAAGGAACTCTAAAATAGCTAAAGAGATGAGATTTGGTGGTTTCCCAAGCCTGTGAATCAAAAGGACATTTTGATTCACAACTTGAGATCAACCTCAGTCTATTTTTTCTAGCAGTATCTCCTACTTACTAGGATAATATAAACATGAACAGAAAGTTAAGTGGGGTTAGTTCAGAAAATGATGAAAGTTACAGCAACATAAATGTAAAATAGAGCATGAAAGAAATGCTTATTCTGATGGATGAATGCTTCATGGTTGGTAGGTTTCCCTCAGAGTTTGTGATTGTTACCACTTCTGGTAGAAATAAGCTTCAGAATCAAATTATTTTCTCCTTTGAAAACTCAAGAACTTCTCTGTATAGTACTCTATTTTTCTTTGTAAAACTCAAACCTTACCCTAATATTATTGTCCTCAGCCAAGTTGCAAACTTATGTATTTATAGGAAGAAAATACATAGGCCTGCTACTTTTGTGTTTTCTGTTGAGTTGGGCGACGCCGCCCTATTTTCAGCCTATCTGTACATGTAAACTTGTCACAAATCAAATGATTTCAATAGAAGAGCCGATCAGCTCTTTGATGAACAACTATACAAATGTTCTTAAAGAACCGCTCGGTCCTTTTCCTGCTGAGGATGGTCTTTGACCAATTGGGGCTCGAAGGTTGTTCAAAGTACCGATCGGTTCATTATAAAGAACCGAACGACACTTTGATTGGCCTTTTAAATCATATTTAATTCTTTGGCTTACTCTACAAGAAATAGACATATCAAAGTGGTCCATTATGGACCGTATTCATCATCGGGCTCCCGTGCCACTTCCACAATCCTATATCTAAAAATCAGGTGTCTACAGTTGCCCCCGCTTTGCTAGAGTTCAGCAATGTTAATCATCTAACATAAATAAATGAATGCCAAATCAAACAATCATAAACACAAACATGATCAAGGATATAGGAAAAGGATACAGCTCGAGGGTGGATAGTCATCGCTGAAGATAGCCGTCGTCGTAATCAAGATAGTCATCTCCGTAGATAGCCATCATTGTAATCAAGATAGCTGTCTTCATATAGCAGTCACCGTAATCAAGATAGCTGTCTCTATAGATAGCCGTCGTCGTGGATAGTCGTCACCATAGACAAAATAGCCAATACCAAAGATAGCCGTCTCCGTGGATAGCCCTTAGTAATCAAGATAGACGTTGTAGACACTGAATTTTTGGATACTAGATATCTAGGTCTAAACAAGCTATTTGGGACAAATTAATTCTTACGGGCCTGTCCCGAATAGGATTAAATCGCAAGATAATTCCCTACGAGAATCAATGGTTCAGTAGAATCATTAAAGATCTGGCCGAATCATCAAAAAACCCATAGATAAGGCAAGCAAGCCCTAAAGCCCAAGGTGATCAAATGACTTAAAGTCAACCAATCAAAGGTCCGGCCATATCTATGTCAAATATCTGGCCAAATCTATGCCCTAGGACAGTGGGTAATCATGAATGTTCACTACAGAGCAGTGATTTGAAAAGAGAGGGAGTAGGCTTACGCGCCTCTACCCCCTCTGCAATATAAATACCCATGCATAACACCTCAACAAGGGGAGATGCACTTGTTACCACTTGTAGAGACTACTTCAACAGAAAGCAAAAAGAAATTCTTCAGTAGGAGGAAAATGAGAGAAGAGGAAGGAAGCGTCATCGTCTCTAGTTCTCTGATCAATCAACTAAAATGGTAAAACCTAGAAGATATTAATTGTAAAACATCATCCTAGCATCCATATATTACAAAACAAGGGTTTGGTTGTATCTTTCCTCTAATATTTTAACGATTTAGGTCCTTGTAACTTTGTATGTTTATCTATAACTAAGCTTTCCTTGTTCTTATTTACATGCATGAACCCTTGAAACTGAGATGATGGGTTAGAGATGGACAGAATACAGACTTGAAGCTCAACGATGGAAGAAATGGATTCAATCATGTTTCTAAATCCTTAGATAGATGTGGTTTGTATTAGGCTCTTGTGTTAGAGATGTAGGGACTCTCTAGGTTATTTAGAGCCATATTTACATCTTTTACGTATTGTATTCCTAAGGCATGTAATAAGCAGGTTTTAACTTAGCCAGATAGTCTCTAGTAACTATTTACAGGTCTGGCCGGACCACCACGAACTGTCTGGGATCATCCAACTGAACCTTTGATCCTTTGACCGGATGATCAAAGCCTAACCGGATGTCCCACCCTGGAGATAAATTTCTATTCATTTAGGCCTATCCCATGAGATGATCTAGCTGAATCACTAACAAAGGTCCGGCCAGACCTCCATGCATGAGCCATGCAAGAAGTGTGAATGAGGAGATTGAAACTTATGACCATTTTGAAGCTTCGAGGTTGGCTGATTAGTCCTCTCTGAGACTAATTGGTCGATCGGTAAGATTTCCTTACCTTATTTAGATTCATGTCCATCACGTAGAACAAACTGTTAAATAGTTAAAACGGACATTTAATAAATAAACTTGGTAACTAGTATAATAAAATGGTAGAAAATCATTTCTCCTTTCCTTTCTTTAAGGGTGTATGTATGCTCCCGCCATTCATTATACCGGGAGATGAATGTACCAATTAATGTGCAAATGTTAACATGAAAAAATAAACATAATAAAAATAAGCTAGAAACAAACTGTGGATGTTCTGCACGTAAATAAATAAGATAATAATCCAGTCGGCTATTCACTAATAAAATAAATAGCAACCCACAGATACAGCCATCTGCACTCAATCAATTAGGGGTTAATCAAGTGGAACTAATAAAGAAATAAAACTAATTAGAAACAATAATAGAGATGATCATTTATCCAATATATCTTCAGTGCCATATTATTTTCTAAGTGTTTATAGCTTTATATTATTTGTTTTCTGTAGGAAATAAGGACCTTATTACTTAATTAAATTGAAAATTGCCACAAGAATGGATGACTCATTCCGAACCCAGAAATCATCTGGAGTGATGATGAAATAGGGATTCCTGAGGAATTTATCTGTTCATTAATCACTAGGTGACCCCGATGCAAGTCATGTGGTGACTCCATAATGTTTTCATAAAATCTAAAAAAAAGAAAGAAAAATCTTATCTAGTGTGTCGGTCGCCATTTCCAATGGACACCAACCGACCGTTAGATCCCGGGTGCTCTGTCCATAGTGGCGACTCCACTGAGGAAATTTTTTACAAATTAAAATGAATGAAGATTTTGAGCAATCTTTCATCTTTTTAATTAATCTGGTCATTGTTCTCCTTTCGCATTGCATACTAGTTCTGCATTTTTAGGGTCCCTATAAACCCCGGTACCATTTATAATGCTGATCAACGATTCCACTTAGTTTCTTGGATGGTATTATCGATGACTACCACTCATGATTGAGATGACTTCCTCGTCGCTTGAACCCTTGAGTGGGGATGATGGTCAAAGGAAGTTTACTTATGTGGGAGCCTTTTTAGCCAAACCTAAAGTTAAAACCCAGCATGTAATGACCATAGAAGTTTCCACTAGGTATTCCCCGCTAATCCTACTTGCTGTAATGTTGCCATGAGTGTTTATGATCATTAAGCCTAAAAGCCTATGCCGAAACTCTGTCCGCCTAAAGATAGAATTTATGTACAAGGATGCAGACTCAATTATCATAAATGCTATTGTTTGCTAGGATAGCTCGAGAGAACGCTCTTACACGATGGTACTATCATCCTCTGCTGATGAAATAAAGTACCCCAACCTACCTAGGAAATGGACTTTTGACCAACGGAATACTTGTGTGGGAGTAATAAGGTTGGAAGGCTTGCCATTTGGCAGTATCTGTTACTTGTACAGCTAATAGTTTTCTTGTTTCCTTTGTCATCCACACATGCATACATGCATACATACACACATCCATGCATCTACTAACCACTTTTTCTATAGCTAAAATGGCAAGTAGCTTTAGCCACCCTCACCCTAAGGTAGACAACTCCAGCTCCAACTCTTCAACAGTTATGCCAGATTTGAATCAGGAACATCCTCAAGTAATCTATATTGAGAAGCCAAACAAAGTAACCTTTGCCATGCTGAGAGAATCGAGCATATTACATCCTAAGTCTGCACGGCTAGGACCATTTGTTAGGACACCCAGTTATAAAAGAATGAACTTACTGTGAATATCACAAAGTTTGGGGGCATGAAACTAATGAATGCAAAACCTTGAGGAAGGCGATACAACGACTAATCGATGATGAGACTCTAGTACGGGTAGGAGTAGAAAAATATGTCCTCAATGTACACTTGGGGACCTATGAGATTATTGTTCCTACCAGGGAATACAATGGTTGTGATTACATTTGGAGTAAAAAATGGAGGCTAACAAAGGTCGTTAAGAGGCTAAATGAATGTGGATTGTTAACCAGGACGCCCTCACCACCAATTGAAGGAAATTCAGTCTACAGGCTGTATGCTTATTTTCCCTATCACGAAGATTCAGGGCATTACATTGACGAATATGGTAGTTTCAAAAGGGCCATAAATGAACTCTGTTATAACCAGATCATCGCCATCACTGAAGGGGGCTACATAATTTTCATAGAAGCAGAAAAGCATGAAAGGCTTAAGGTAATGCTACCTGGTTTATTTTTGTGGGGTCAAATACCTCCACTCCGCCTAAGGCGCCACTATGCACAGTCTTGTTTACTGTAGATGAAATCTTCACTGGTCTAATAAACAAAGGGTACCTAATGCCAATTAATCAGCCCATTTACGGCACCCCTAGCTAGCTCACTACGGAATACTGCCAATATCACCAATTAATAGGACATCGTTTGGGGAACTGCCGGAGATTCATCGAGGAGGTATCTGACTTGGTAATGGAGGAAAGATTAATTATTCTAGGAGATGGGACTGTAGGATATAGACTGAGTGGGGAGGAGAGGCCCTACATCATATGTTTGATCCCACCACTACTGCTGCGCACCCCGCAAGCGCACAGGGTGACTGAAGGATCTCAGAAGCCGCACCTTTAACTCGGGAAGAGGGTAAATGGCTTTTTGATTATGTGGCAGAACGACATGGGGAAGAGTTACCGAGAATATTGAGGCATATAGAAGGAAGCAGAAGAAGAAAAAGAAAGGAAGAGAGACGGAGCACTAGGAGGTCAGGCTTGGAGAAAAGATTCGGATAAATAAAATAGATCATCAATTTTCATCTGTAAAAGTTTGATATGTAACAATGTTTCTTTTAGTAAATAGAGCATGTTGAGTTTTCCTTATGAATGAACCTGTAACGCCTTTGTAAACCATTTATACATATACTTAGTATTTTTCACACTAAAAATATTTACCTTATCATATAATTAAACTTTTATATAAAAATATTAAAATAAAATTTTATTTATTCTTACTCTTTAATAAATAAAATTTAAAATAAT
>CANYLF015411313.1:0-14014 GCA_948193215.1 Bocquillonia castaneifolia
CGAGCTGATCCAATTGAAAACGTGCTAAGGCATTCTAGTAGCTGATACATTTTTTCCCCTTTTGATAAAGCATTTAACTTCATTGTAGAAGCAGCAATATGTAAAGCACTTTCGTGCTTTTTCCAATTATCATTCTTCTAAGAAAATCAACAATTCATTTTACATCTGATTGAAAATGCATCGACAAACAATTAGAAAAGCAAAAGGTCAAAATCTGGGATTTTCTGACATGACATAATAATATTAGCACAAGATAATCAATCAATCTACCTTATCGAACCATTTTGAATTGATGCGACCTTGCAAACACCAGCAGAAGTGGTGAATGGAATATCTTTGTAATAGGCTACTAGATCCGTCTTAGTTTGGAAATCATGATGTAGTGTGTCCCAAACTTTCTTCTTAGGATTTAGGACATCATCAGGCTCACCTTCAAACCCAGGGAATGTTACTCTTTCTCCAACCACAGCAGATTCAGGTGGATCAACCAACTCAACCTAAAAGAAATCCAGAGTTTGATAAAATTGTTATAGCAATTGCATAACCACCACATCTAAATCTTACGAGCCATCACAATATCCAAATACTATGCTAATTTAGCACTTTTGGTTGTAATTCTTTAACAAATTTATATGTATAGGTTATTGGGTACATATAGGTTTTGAAATTTGAGTATTTGCAAATTGGGAGAGATTATGGCTGAAATGCGTGTGAATACACTTTTTTGGTCTTTCTTCCTCTCCATCCATTCTCTATCATTTTCCTCCTAAATCAACTGTTATTTTTCTATATTCATCAAGCCATTCTTGTCAATCAGACAAAAAAAAGCTTTTTAAGAGGTTCATCTGTATATGAAATAGTATACTATGCTAAAATCATCCTGTTGAAACCTGAATCAAGGCTTGAAAACAATCAAATAGATGTATTGCATCTTTCAGGCCTCAGGGAATGACATAGATTTTATTTTGGTTGCATTCTAACAACTTTAGATTGATTTGAGATTATCATTCGATTAAGATCCAGTACACACAAAGTTTAACTAATCGGGCATGATTTAGGTCTTGGAATTTGAGCATTTGAAAAAAGAGACTTTTTTCTACATCAATCCAGTAGTGTACTAGCTTTCCTAGTCTTTAAAAGGCATTGGCTTACCTTGGTGTGGTCACTGTCGGAAGCCGCAAGAACCATAGCTTCGGACTTGATACCCCTCATGTTTACTGGCTTTAAGTTACAAAGAACACAGACCTTCCTATTCTGCAGGGGTAATAATAATTATTAGCAATCTCACAGTAAGGCACTACCTGAAAATGGAAAGTGAATTATGGAATCATGTTATCCAAGAAGACGGAAGAATACCTGCATCTCTTCTAGAGGTATGAAGTTGACAAGTCCACTGACAACTGTTCTTGTCTCTCCTCCCAAATCAATTTCTTCCACATAAAGAGAATCAGCACCAGGATGCTTCTCAGCTTTCTTAATTAGGCCAACACGAATTTCAAGTCTAGTGATGGAAATTTCAGGCTCAACAGTGCTCTTCGATTTGGCCTGGGTAGCAGGTTTTTTGGTTTGTTGCTTCTTGGCACCACCATCTGTTGCCCAGAAAAAAGAACAGAATATCATAATTAGAAACAAATCACTGGCACTTTTACATCCAGTCACAATAAGTCACAGACAAGTTAATCACAATTACCAAGTCCTAACATAGAAAATATAATTGTTCAACTGGGAGGAAGAAAATGAGAAAGATTAATGACCTGAAATTTTGGCCTTGCTCAGTTTATCAGCAGCCTGTGCTGCTTCAGCTTCTGCCCTCTCAGCTTGACTTCCAGCAAATTTCTTCCGGTAGATATCAACTTCTTCATCTTTCTGCAGATGAATAAATGTTACGTGGAGGGATTGCAAAATAAGAAGAAAAAAAAAGCAGCCCTGCTATGCTAATCTGTAACACTCTCTCCCACATCAACACCAAGGACATGCAAAAGTTTACCTATTTATGGACAGAAACATGCAAGCAAACAAATGGATAAGGTGTGAGCAGACATACCAGTTCCTTGAACAATGGCTCTGGTGTCCCAATTTTATGATTGGGAGGTAGGAATTCCCAAGGTGCCTTGTCAAAATCTCCTTTCTTATCACAAAGTGAAGCTTGTTCAGGAGGAGGTAAATTAAGCTGCTTGAAAACCTTGTGCACCAATGAAACATGTCTCAGCTCCCATTAATTCTTGATAAACTTTCCAATGATTACCATTTACAAGTCTTCAGGGCGAATAAATTACCTCAAGAGAGAAGGATGGCATGAAAGGTTCCAATAAACATGCTAGAAGATATACAAGTCCTAATGAAGCCCTCATAACTATGTTACATGAAGATCGGTCTTCTTTGTAAAGCTTCCAGAATTGGCTTTCCTACATGAAAATAGAAGAGAAATTAATTCTCTGGCATTTCAAAACTGCAGAATCATATGGAAATAATGAGGCTTTTAAAGTCGAGTGATTGCCATGTATCAAGCTTACTTGAAGATATGCATTCCCTTCACTAGAAATGCTCATTGCAGTTTTTAATCCTTGCTTTAATTTGACCTGGAAAAGATATGATGCTAAACATGAGACAAATTCAAGTTGTCACCATCTGGGGACCTGTAACACTATTTAGTAAAATATGATACCTTCTCCATAGCTTCAACGTATTGTCCCAGTAACTGGCCAACATCTTCAGCCAATTTCTTTGTCAGGGGATGTGAATCTGCATTAGGAGCATCTGGAACAACGGAACCGTATCCTGTGCCTGTAGCATAAAATTGTTGGTAAAGATATGGACATGCCCGTTTTCCTTAAAATACACAAAGTATCAGAAAGCCATCATACAACTAATGAAAATCAAAGGGCCTAATCACATTTAAGTTAATGATTGACCCTGCTACAGATCTTTAAAAATAGAGAATATCCCACCATAATAAGGATTATTAGAATCATATGAAGGGTAAATGTAGACTGTTCAATCTGAACCAGGTGTATCATGTTAAGAGGAGATGATAGAGAAGAAAAATTGAAGCCAGCCAAAGCTTGAAAATTGGGAACATGCAATGATTGAAAAGGGATTGGGAACAAATAGAATCGGACAAAATTTAAGAAAAGCAGCACGGAACATGAAACAGGAAAACAGAAATAAGGATAAAGCAGTGAACTTGAAATACTAAACCCTCTTAACAACAGAAATCTGCAATTCCTCTCAAACCAACTTAAATTTGGTCAGCATGAGTAATTTTCCAAAGCACACATGTTGCTTAAATTTACAGCTCAAACTCAAGTAACTAATATACCTGCAGGTTTAGCAATAAAACTCAAAACTCGATTAATAAAGTTGCCCAAATTATTGAGCAACTCGCTGTTAAGTTTTGCTTGCAAATCGGACCACGTAAATAATGTATCAGATACCTAATAGCAAAAATGCAACCACATTAGCATTTTATATTTTGAAAGAAAGTGCAGTTTTTAAAAATTGTAAAACTAACGACAGGGGAAGAGAATTACCTCTGGCCTATTAGTTAATAAATAATATCTCCACACTTCAACTGGAATATTTGTATCTCTTGCATCATTACCAAAAACTCCTACACCTTTACTCTTGGAAAACTTCCCTGCAGAAAAAAAATTAACAAATTCAAGGTTCAAAGAGGAAAACATCTCCTTTAAAATCAAGGTTGCATCATATTTTCTACCAGAGAGATAGATAAAATAAATCAACCAAAATCGATATTGCGTAGTTTGACCAACCTGCTTCATAATTCAAGTATTCAGTAACACTTATAGTCTTCATCAAGGTCCAGTTTTCACCAGTGCCAAGAAGCGCAGATGGAAACATCACCTGAATATGAAAATGTCTATGATTTAAGAGCTCAAGACAGCAAGCAGACAAAAATAAGACTGACAAGAGCCAAGTCATAACCATAATGGCTGCAAAAATTCCAGAATCTCTTAGGAGCACAATGCACCCTATAACAGCATTCCTAAAAACCTCCTATAATTATTCAACCACCAATTTATGCATCTCCAAGCTGCAAGCTAGCTAGTAGCTGGCTTGAAATGAAGAAACTTTTTACTAGGTCTGAAGGGGGGAAAAACCATTTTTACGACCTTAAATTGAAATATGGTAAGACAATCTTATTACAGTTGGAAAGTTGATGAGACGTTACAGTGATAAGCAAACACCAGTGTCAAAGCAATCATAATCCATAATGTTGTGCTGCAATTATGCCAAATATTGTCATAATTCAAGCTTCTCCAGACATAATTATCAAGATAATGAAGATCAAAATTTAAACAAAATTTATTATAAAAAATGAAGATAATGAATCAGCTACAGTCCTTTAAACAAGACAAAAGATTTTGACAATGAGCAAATTTTGTACCAATACCATGTAATGCTTTCCGCGGATGCATCTAGAATGTGTATTTCTTGGACTAAAAACCATTACCCAAAAAAGAAATACATGAGAAAAAAAGAGAGATCAAAAACTATATAGATGATCAAATATGCATTAGTTTAGTTTTAAGCCAAAATAAATTGACTAAGCAAGGATATCAAAGGTTTACAAAGATATCATTAATCAGGATCTTGATGTCCAAACATAACATTGACATCTCCAGAATTAGCACATCATCAATGAAACTTAGAGAACGCTTACTTACAGTGTGGAATGGCACATTGTCTTTTCCCATAAACTGAAAAAGCTCCACATTTTCAGGATCTTTCCACCACTTCTCCCACTCAGAGGTGTAGCATGCAGTGATGGAGACATATCCAATAGGAGCATCAAACCAGACATAGAAAACCTACAGACACCATTATTGGATGCAATAATTACTATCAAATAGTGAAAACATGATGTAACATAATCATATGCATATAATTTACTATGTTGAATGGGAAAAAAAACAAAATGGACTTGAACATGGTTCACAGAGCCATTCAGCTGGCTTTCAGCATGATTTCACAATGAGAACATACAAGACATGTTTCTAACCTTGTCCTTAAATCTTTCAAGGGGAACTGGAACCCCCCATTTTAGATCTCTAGTAATACACCGTTGCTTTAGTCCTTCTTTCAACCATGCATTTGTCGTTTGAATAGCATTCTGACTCCAGGATCCAGCTACTGACATGTTCTCAATATAATTTACTAATTTATCCTTCAGCAAAGGAAGCTCAAGAAACAAGTGATTTGTATCACGAATTTGTGGAGTGTTTCGACAGACCTGATCAGGTATTAAGATAAAAGTCACATACGACAAGATAAATTATCAAATTACTATGATATAATTCCTACAAGTAAAAGAAGGTTCAACACTCATGAACTGTCAAATTGCTAATTTGTGTCCTCAAATAGGATTGCTTTCAATACAAGTTAGTATTATGGGCAGGGAAAATGTTTCAAAGTCAGGCACTAGGTTAGCTACTGAACCTAAACTTCAGCTTCCACATTCAAATTATTGATAGTGTTATCAAGCACCATTGCACTGAGCACATTTTTAGAAAACTTCTCCTTCCCCACAGGAAAGAATTTAGGCATATGACAATTATTTTGAGTGAAGAGACCTTTGAGATACTTAGGCCCAAATTATTATAACTGGAGGTGGAAACGCTACAATATCCAGCTAAAACTGCCAATAACTTGCATGGACGGGCCCATATTGAATTAGCTAAAACACAAAGACAATATCCAAAACAAAATAAAAACATACCTTGCACCTAGGATCGCTTAACTCAGTAGGATTCAACAACTTTCCACATTTTTCACATTGATCTCCTCGTGCAGAATCATAATTACACCCTTCAGTTGGACAAACACCTTCAACCAGCCGGTCAGCTAAGAACCTCTTGCATGTATCACAGTAAAGCTGAAATTCATGATAAGAGTTAACAATGGTCCAAGACCACCACAATAATTAGATTTTTTTTAAAAAAAAGAACAAAGTAGAGAACAGAAAAAAACATAACATTAACAATCACTTGTGCATTAAGCATATGAGCAGCAACAGCAACAACAAGTACTCGATACCTGCTGCATGGTGTTCTCGGAAAGCCAATTGTTCTCTAACAACTTCTTAAAAACCGCTTCGCAAATTTCAGTCTGCTGTGGCGTTGACGTTCGCCCAAACTCATCAAAACTTATATCAAACCATTTATAAATGTCTCTATGAATTGCATGGTACCTATTTAAAAAACACACACACACAGACTTATGTACTGTATAGTTAAAATCTATTGTAAAATTCATTCCACTTGAAATCCAACTAAATAAACTTCCAAAAGAATTTCCAGTTATACCGAACACACAAAATACATAAATTTCCATTATTCATTTATAATAAAATAGAATTTTATAACATTAATCCATTCAAAAAATTACTTGTCACAGATTTCTTGAGGAGTGCAATTCTCTTCCATAGCTTTGGTCTCAGTTGCCGTTCCATACTCATCAGTTCCACATATATAAATGACATTGTATCCTCTGAGCCGACAGTAGCGAGCAAAAACATCAGCACTCAACACACCTATCAATCAATAATTACAAATTTAATTAATTATTTCAAAATTAGCCTAAAAATTAATTAAAAATTAAAAGAGAGAGAGAGAGAGAGTAATACAGCCGATGATGTTGCCGAGATGAGGTACGTTATTGACGTAAGGCAAAGCACTGGTTATCAGTATGTTTCTCTTGCCAGGGATCGGAAGCTTCTTGGCCGTTGGATTTGACGTATTGCTACTTTGCGATGAGACGTCTCCCATGGTTTTGTTTGGTATTAGCTTGCTGCTGCTGTGTAAATGGTGTCGTTTTTGAGGTCGACAAACAGAGGTTTTGGAGATGGTTAAGAGTGGCGCTTTTGAATGGAGTAGGGCAAAGGAAGATCTTGCGTGACTAATTACCCACTCTTCTGTTTGTAAATTACGATGATATAAAGTCGGTTTTTATTTTATAAATATTAAAATTAAATTTTAATTTATATAAATACTCATTAACATAGTAGCAAAAAAAATTAAAATAATACAATTATGAATATTAATTAATTATATAAAGTAGGTCAAAAAAATATTAAATATAAATTGCATTTAAAAATAATAAATTTAATCTTGAACACCAAATTAAATATAATTATAAAATCAGAAAATTATTTCAACTCATCATATACTCTTATTTAAGTTTGCACATGAGAAATAAATTGATAAAATTTGTCAATTGGTTCAAATAAAAATTTGAATTAACTTCACCTTAATTATAAGATCAAATGTAATAAATGCATCTTTTTTTTTTGAAATTTAAAGGCATCCTTTTTAAAGAACTCAACAAATAAAAATATTTTTTAATGAGTCAATGTGATTTTATATTTATATATTAATAATTTTGTAAGAGTGATAAAAAAATAAAACATAAATACTCTTAGGGCTACAAATTAATATAAACAAGTATAGATAGGGATAATTGTACATAATATTAACTACTATAATACAATTTGTACAGACATGATTCTTAGGGTACATTGAAATAGATTTGCTATAAATTGTTGTGCAATAATTTTCCCAATACATACCCAGCAGAGCCTTCTTGTTGTAAATTGTAACAAGAAAAATTAGGCAACAATTACCATAGCCAGCTACCGTGGGTAGAGACATAATTTCAGGTTCGAATTAAAAAAATTGCTAAAATAATGAAGTCTCAATTGTTATTAATGCAGGGTTTTGATATAAGATTTAAGATGTGATAATGCACTTCTGTTGAGAAGATTACATATTACAGGGTCATCAAAAGCAAAATGCTTGCTATAGTGGGAGTCATTGAGACAAAATTATCCACATTATCATTTGCATTAGGATTAAGGAATGGTGGCTGAGGGAGAAAAAAAAAACAGAATACTATAGATTTCATATAGGAAAAAATTTACTAAAATCTCATTTTCAAGGTGTAGCTTTTGAGACTTGTTTCAAAACATTGGCAATCTCGTTGACAGATGCTTCTCCACTCAAGTTAGCAACCAAAGGACTTTCTTTAGGTACAAAGTCATCTTTTAAGTCCGTGGCTCTGAGCAATTCTTCAGAACCCTTTTTCACCACATCCTTCATGATTATCGTCTTATGAGCCCCGGAAATCATTTCTTCGTAATCTGTATCTCCGGTTTCACCAAGGATTACATACATGTTTGCAACGTTCAATCTCCACCGGACGAAAATGTACCTAACATTCAAAGGCATTAAATATTCTTGATTAGTTAAAAAGCATACTTTGGTATCAGATATATCGGATTAATGGTTAAGTGATTTGGTTACTTTATTGTGTCAAAACAATTAGACTAATTCTTGTAGCTGTCAGCTTGGAGATGCCAGAGATGGATGAAAGTATCCGTTGTCAATGAATATCAGAAGTGATGCAGAATTTGGAAATAAATGATGTATATACCATTGAAGTTGGAACATGAATTCAACTTCAAAATATTACGAGCCTTGTGTTTAATGGACAATTGATACGTACAGCACAATGGCCGTTCAGTAAGTTTATTGCAAATTTTATCTTCAAATTTTCTCGCTCAATAAAATGCACACCATTCTTAAAGGCTGTTACTTCAGGCTTAAGTTAACAGATATTCAAATATTAAAAAGTCTAAATGAATGCATTCAAAAACCATATCACAATGCGAGATTCATTTTTAATAATACCTGAGTGCCTGTGCTCTAGATGCCAGGAGAGGAATAATTTGCAACCTTGTTGAGCTCCTGCAATACATTGGATGGCAACGGAGACCTCGCATCCTAAGCTTCTGCCTCAAATCATGCACTTTCATCACCTGTAAAAGCCAATCAATTTCAAAATCCATACGCAAAATCATCATGCTTTCTGAATTTTCAGTCCTCACGATAAATATTTCCATTTACCTTACTGGGATCCTGTATCTGGTATGCAATGCAATGGGCATTGCTTGATTTTTCATCTTCCTGGAGGGAGCTGGAAGATTCATTAGATTGTTCCCCACCTTCAGTTGTGTTCATTAGCTTCCAAAGGGTTCTTTTCAGACCATCATAACCCCAACGGTAGTCTATATGTGTTGCATAATCTGGATCGGGTAAAAGTTTTCCATTTTCTTCAGTGTAAGTTCCAGGGTAATACAACTCACTCCCACTGCTACAAATCAATGCATCAAATTCATTTACTTGAATCTTTGCCGAGGTCAAGAACTCTACTGTTTCAGACAATGGCATAGCTGTGGATATAGCAAGTCCTGATGCTTTTGCAAATAGCGAGTCTGATCTAATAGCCTTAATTACATCTTGCACAATCTGAATCATCTTCTTTTCAGGATCTCCTTCAGTACCATAGCAATCTAGAGCTATGACAATCAACCTACGTCTCCTTCTCAAGATGGGATACTTGTTTGTACCAGTATCAGGCTTAGCACCTTCGGTATCTTTTGGGCCAGATTCTGGTTTCTTTATCCTGCTCAGCACTTGTCTCACTTGATCTTGCAACTCAGGGTTCCCTACGGCTGCAGCTGAATAGTCGAGAGATCCATTAAATGATGATTTATCTCCATCAATTGAGAGCCTAAGGGACATATCTTGTACATCCTTCAGGGAATCATTGAGAGATGAATCTTCAGAACCCATTTCATCCCCTGGGGTGTCAGGTTGCCATTGAGGATGCCTCATTCGACATGCTGCTACCCTAGTCAAGTATGTGCGGCAGTGTTCAGGCCATGAGAAAAGATGTATGTTCTTCCATCCATTCTTTCTGCAGTCATGCCATAAGTTCTTCTCTGATACCAACTTAAGCAAAGCATCGGCAATAGCTTCTTGATCGTGAGGATCTACAAGCAGACCATTATTCAACGCCTATCAATTACGAAAAGGAAAAAAAAAGAAATAAATGTTAATTTATAAATCTATTACATTCAAATGACAGATCAGAAAATATTAGCACATGGGAAGAGAACTTAAAATCTCCACAATGTTTACAACCAATTGTTTGCTGCACATTCAAGGACAATTTTTTTTCTTTGGCTCTCAATCAATTAAATAGGAGGGAACTCAAATTTAGATTGAAACACACTGCAAGATGCTGTACTTTCTATGATTGTTAAACAGATGGGAGTTATCCTTACCCGATTGATGTCAACTGGTCCCCCATTTTTGGTGGCCACCATAGGAAGCCCATGAGCTGCAGCCTGCGTTATTTGAGACCACCATAGATAAAAAATATAGTTTTTTCAAGGAAAGAAAGATGAGAACAATGAAAGACTTAAAATAAAAACTAACCTCAATCAAGGTAAGCCCAAAAGGTTCAACCAATGCTGGATTTATGAAAACTCCCTGCCAGTTCCAATAACTTAGTCAATCATCCATTAGAAAACCATCTAAAATTTACCTGTAAACCACTTGCAATGAACCTTAGTTTTTGCAGCAAGACGATATATATCTGGAACTTCATATTGTTTGTGATGCTTTGGGTAGGCTACTAGGCCGTAGAGGTCATACTTGTCGATCAATTTCAGTACTGTAGTAAGCACACTTGCATTTCCACCAGACATCTCATCTATATCGTCCCTGTTCCCCATTATCAGTGTCTGCATTATAGGTTATTAGTTTTCTAGAGTAAAATATCAAAGTTTGGAATAACTGAGTGTTTGTTCAAAGTACTTACAAGATTGGCAAGCTCTCTTAATGGGCGGCACTCTCCAAAGGCTTTCAATAAAGTGGTGATGTTCTTCTTTGGGTCAGGCCTTGACAAGGCCAAAATCATTGGTTTGTGGGGATTGGTAAGGAACCGCATGACCTGCCAAAAGATAGTTGCATGAGGCAACAATAAATAATGTTCATAATCATGTGAAACAACAATCAATACATATATGGAACACTCACTTCGGACCATATTGACGGAATTGCTTTGGGGGAAGACTCGTCAGTACCACCAATGAGCGATGCAAGTTCCCCATCAATTTCAGGGGTATCTTCTTGAACCACGACATTACTGAAGTCCATACCTGGAGGAATAACCTGGAAAGAATTTTGGTTAGAATGCATAAAAGCATCCCTTTCATTGCAGTCATTTGGTATATTACTTTGAAATGATGCCAATATCTTACCACCATCCTTGGCATGAACCGGCCATGGCAATTGACACCACGTCTAGCACGAGCACGTAAAACTTTCTCCAGCTTGACATCAAAACCATCATAAAGTCCCCACTGCTCTTCAATCTCCTGTTTGGTACTTGTAATCACAAGCTCAGCAGCATCAAGTGAAAGCTCTTCTCCTTCTATCCTCCTCATTATCTTATATGTTGAATTGATATCTTCAGTTGATTGCCGTCCCTGCTTAAGTAGTTGTTCAAGCTTGTTTCTTCCAAGTGAGTGCCCTGTCAATACCATTGGCACATTTAAAGCACCTGATAAAAGAGCAGCACTGTCACCTGCATCAGCATAATGGCCATGAATAACATATGGCCACACAGGGCCACCTCCTTCAATCTGTTCCCCAAGAACTTTTGACATATTAAGAATGTGAGCAAGAGCTCCATCTACGAACTCTTGAATATAGGGCCAAAGCAATTCTTTCCTTAGGTACTTATCACGTGGACCAAAAGGAATCCTTATAATGTAAGCCCCGCTGCTCTCTCCAACTTCAGCATCTTCAGGTCCTGCAGTAAGCATTTCTGTCGGCTCACCATAGCTCCAGTCAACTTCAGGTGAAGAAATTTGGCGAGTGAAAAGATCTACCCTGTATACCCCAGGCATTCTAGCAAGAGCTCGAGCAAGTTCTACCACATATTTGACCTGAGACATCATTTATATAGCCTAAGACACAAAATAGAATGATGAAATTTGCATTGATAAAAACCACCAACACTAATGCAGCAATTACCTGTCCACCGGTATCAGAATCTCGGCCAAGCTCCATATTTTCTCCACGGACTAAACCATGCATACTGGTCATACAGATCAAGTTGAAAGAATGAATTATTTTGTTCCTGATTTTGCAACTTAAATTATAGTGTAAGGTTATAGACAGAGAACAAAAAGGTTGTTCATGAAAAAAAAGAGAAAAGATTTGTGTGCTAAATGTCAAATTTTCATTATTACCAAAAGAAGCTGATCATCAACATATGTCATTCCAGAGATAAAATTTTGCAATATAATGAGCCTGAAGACCCTGGACTCTAATTCAATTCTTAAATGTGAATATGTTCTTTCACTTCTAAAGTTACCGTAGCTTAACAATTAAATTGCAGTGGCTCCTGCCAGGCCCCAAATAAAATTTTGTCTCTCCATCCATTTTCACCATATCTAATTAAGGCAATAAGCAAAGGCAAAAGAAAAAAATTTTCAAAACAGCACACTGATTTCTAGTGATATTTGAAGTCATCATTTCTCATATTTTTCCATTCTTCTACTATAGATACACTTGCTATACACTAAAGCGTCAGAAGTAAAAAAAATAAAAATAAATAAATAAAGGATCTCATTTTTTACAGTAAACATGGTTATTTTTCTAACAGTGTATTAGCAATAATTAACCTGATAAGGACAATGTAAAGTTTCTTTTCCTTCTTGTCATCTGACCAAACTTCTAAGTTGGAAAAGTTCCTCTGAAATCTTTTCCTTGGGGTCTCACATTGAACCAGCTCTCCTACACCATCCCCTTTCTCTCCTTCGGACAAGTCCTCGGACATGTCTTCTGTTGCATCCCTGCGCCCTTGTTCCCGTTCCCATCTTCGATTTGCCAACCTTTGCAGTTCCCCCAATTCCAACTATTCAGATCATAAGTGTGACATTTTAATCATGGAAAATCACATCATAACTAGTAAGCAAACTGAATAATGTATTAGCCACTAGAAAGAGACAGAAAAAAAAAATCAAGTTCTTAAATAGCAAATTATAAGTAAAAGACATGGTGGGGTATAGATATATAAATATCCGATGATTTAGACAGGAAAACCATAGTAAACACTTGATTAAAAAGTCACTGCTTTACAAAATCAGAATCCCAGGTTGGTCACACAATTCAACTAGACGTACCATCACATTGATAAACATATATAATTGATTCTATTAACTAACAAATCAAATAATTAAAACATCTCAAGATGCAACCTTTTACAGCTAATTCACCTGAAAAAAACCTGTAATCACATAAATTGACATTAACAGAATACTATATAATTAAAGAGGGCTCAGTGATTAATGTATAATAATTAATTACAGACAGTGACGAACTGACCTGTTTCTTCTTGCGAGTGAGGTGCCAAATACGCCAGCACATATTCTCAAGCCTAGAGCTACGCTCTCGAGTATTACGAGTAGCAACAACTTTAATCCATGTCCGATGTAAATCAGTCTCATCAACACCAGTAACAACCTCTTCAACAAAATACTTTGTCGGATTAAAATGATCCCTTTCTCGTAAATCAACAGCCTGTGCAGGTCTCTGCTCTTCAATGGCACCACCTGCAGCCCCACTATCCAATATAGCCTCCAGGTACCCATTTATCCACTCGTTTCCGGCCATTCCAAACCACCACCCACCACCGCCGCCGTCTCAAATATTGAAATGCACCAAAAGGGCCCTCCTTAATTTTCCTCTATGTCACATGCAAACTTCACCCACAAGAAAAACCTTAAAAAAATTTAAAAAAAAAATGTTCTTTTTTAATATTGTTACGTGTGTTACTGTAATGTGTGAGTAGTGTAGCAGAGAGAAGACGGAAGGAGGAGAGAAGAGAGAAAATGAAGACACGTGTAATGAAATAGAGATGGGTGTAAAGTCCACACCTGTAACGAAAGCAACGCAGTGTTGTGGAGGAGAAGAAAAAGAAGGGAGAGTTTCATGCTGATGATGATGAAATTTTGATTATATAAATAAATAAATAAATAATATTTTTTCATCTTTCCGAGGATTGTCCGATTCTCAATGCGCCCATACCGTTTCTTTTACTATCTACAGATATTATACATGGTTGTACTTGTTTTTTT
>CANYLF015412539.1:0-10363 GCA_948193215.1 Bocquillonia castaneifolia
CTTTATATATATTTTTTAAATTGCTTCACATATTTTTATTTTTTTATGTGTTACATACTTTATTTTTTATGGTTAAAAAACTAAAAAAATAGTTAACCACTATTTTTTTGAGAAGAATCTACAACGGTTAAAAACCGAAAAACCAAACCGTATTTTATGGTTAACCAGTTTAGCGGTTAACCGAGTTGAAATTTTAGGTTTAGGTGCACTATATTAAAATCTGAAATGTCATGGACCGGTTAACCGGTCCATGCCCACCCCTACTTTTTACAACTAGATATGGCGGTCTTCCTGAAGGTTTTACCATGAGACTACCCAAGGAGGGTGGTTTTGCCAACCAAACTTGGGGTTCTAATGAACAAATAGTTTATAAGGAATCGATGGAGAGTCGCCTTAGGTTCCCCCTAGACCCTTCTCTCCAAAAAATTTTGGAACACATTCAATGTCCTTTGTCTCGCCTTCATGCCACCGCCTATAAACTCTTCACTGCCACCTCAATTTTATGCCAACCAAAAGGCTACACACTTACCCCCGAAAATCTTCCTAAACGCATATAGCGTGGTGGAGAGAGTAGGAACCTCAGAGTACGTCGCCTTTCAGGCGATCAAGAAAAGATTTGAGGGTCTCAAAAACCATCTGAAAGGGTGGAGAGACAATTTTTATATAGTAACCTGTGAAACAGGGTGTGGTGATCCCTAACAGCTGGACTAAAGCACTCATAAAACCTAAGCGAGTGAGGACTTTAGATAGCACCTCTGTGGAGGTTGCTCAATACCTAGGCGAACAGTCCGGAGTTCACATTGAGACCCTTCTCAAAAAACACCTTTATGGGGAGGATTATATCCCCAAGACCAGCCCCTTTGGCCCTCGGTTAGTGGATGAATCTGATGAAGATTTTGAAGAAGAGGAAGCTGACATGGGGACCGAAACTGGCGGACCCAGCCTCTCACCAACTGATGGTCCTTATTCTTTCTCCCTTTTACTTATATTTATTTTATTTATTCTTGTATAGATGCCGAGAATCAATTATGCTGCTATAATGGCCGAAGCAGGAGCTGTAGAAACAGGGGTGAACCCCTCAACTTCTCCTCCACTAGGAGTTAATTCAACTGCTGCTGTTGAGCCGACTCCACCCGTGGAGTCTACTGTGCGTGAAGTTTCTCATAAGCAACCTTCTGAGGCAAGTCGAAAGAGAAAAAGATTAGTGAAGGTGGGGTTGAAGGCGTCAGCCGCCCTAAAAAAGACTCACTCTCAGTTGATGGAGACCATTAATGATAGGTCCTCTGGCTCTGAGGGCGAGCTTGCTGACGTTAGCACTTATGCCCAGGAATAGGTAGACGAGTTAGGGAATCCCACTGTCAAGAATAACCGAGTTGCCACCCTAATCAGCAGGGAAATAAGCCTTCCAACTGATATGGAAGGTCTTTTAGGGCGAACTCACAACTCGCTTGCTTTACAAGTTCAGGAGCACATGCTCTCGGTGAGTTTCTTTGTCATATGTTACATCTTTATCTTTTTACTTTATATAATCTAGTTTGCTAACTTTTCCTTATGTATCCTTTTCAGATGCTGAACCTTGTATGAACAATGAAATATAAATATCAGGCAAAGCGTTCAGCTCACAAGAGAGCGGTGAAAGATGTGCAAGCTTAAGTCAAGTCCGCAGTGGATGAGGCAACCGCTGGGGCGGAGGTTGAGCTGAAGAAGGAGCAGGAAAAAACTAAGCGCATAAAAGAAAAGTACAATGAAGAGAAGGCTGATCTCGAATTAAAATTTCAATCAATGAGTGAGAAGGCGGACCAACTGGAGAAGGAGAATGCTGACTTGAAGGCGAACGCTGAACCCTTACAAGCTAAGATTACTCAGCTTGAGGGTGAGAGCGCCCTTCAACGTTCTGAACTAGCCCTCCTAAGGCGCTCTATTGGTGAAACCCTTATCAAATTTCAGGCGAAGCTTCATGATGCTGCACAACATTAATTTCTTAACTCTGACTTCTCATTTATGGATGCCATCTTCCTGGATGAAGATGAAATGGATGAGTGATCATCCTTGTATTTATTTTTCTTATCTTTTTGAACAATTTCTATGTATTTTGCTTTGTTAAAGTACTCAAACAGTCTGTTTAATATAATTATATCTTCTCCATTCGCCTTGTCTCTTTCTTTAGTCATTTTTATAAATGTTATTCTCCACTTGATTTTTTCTTTATTGTAAAGCACTTTGTTTGCTTTGCATCACCCTTGGATTTCTTTATTAACCCCTTAGTTCTGCTTAGAGTATGTCCTTTAGATGCTTTGAGGGTCTTTGTTTAATGGCTATTCATTCACTCACCTTGTTAGAGTAGGAAACTGCCTTAATTATAAAATAAACCGCCCTTTAGATAATTATAAGGTCTTATTTACCTTAGTGCCTTAAGGTTTTTTCTTCTTCTATCAGATTGACTATGCCTCGGCCTTAGAGGTCTTAATAAGATATTTGCTATTAGGTCGCCCCTTAATAAGAGATCGCCTTGAGCTGATAACTGCCTTTGTCGTGAAAGGTCTTTGTAGCTTTTAACATATTTGCCTTAGTTTTTTAAGGTCTTTTTGTCTACATAGGGTTTATTATGCCTCAGAATGAGAGGTCTTACTGTGGCCTTTGCCTGTAAGTCGCCTCTTAATAAGAGGTTGCCCTATTTTGATAATTGCCTTTATCGTAAAAGGTCTTTATATTTTAATTTGTATCAAGATAAATTTTTAGCAAGTGATAACTTTATTAAACTTCTAGGGGATTTAAGTTAGGCTCCCCTTTGCCTTACATTTGCTTGTTTATTTGAATAAAAGAAAAGAAAAACGTAAATGAAAATAAATGAAAAAATACCTCAGTTGTTATTAGAGGTTTTGTTGTCCCAGCTTCTATAAGAGCTCTCGTCTCGCCTTATCTATTGTAAGGTCTTTTTATTGGTGAAACTTTCTGAGATGTTTCACGTTCCATGATCTGGGGATTTCCTCTCCTGCAAGTGTTTTAAGCTTGTAAGCGCATTTGCCAATTACTTTGGCTATCTGGTAGGGACCTTCCCAATTAGCATGTAGTTTGCCAGTTTCTTGTGTGGACACTTCCCTCTTTCTAAGGACCAGCTCTCCCTCTTCGAATTTCCTTTCTCAGACTCGCCTATTATGAAATCGTGCCATTTTTAGTTAGCATGCCATCATCCTTAGGTATGCCTGTTCTTGCCTTTCTAGCAATAGGTCTAGGTTTACTCGAAGCTCTTGCTCGTTAAAGGGTGTGAGTTCTTCAATCCTGAAGTTCATTTCCCCAATTTCTACTAGGACCACTGCTTCGGAACCATAACACATGGCGAATGGGGTTTCACCTATGGGGTCCCTATGAGTTATTCTGTAGGACCATGGGACATTGAATAGATGATCTACCCAGCTGGTTTTTTCCTGTTCCAATCTCTTCTTAAGTCCTTGAAGAATGATCCTGTTAGCTGACTCTGCTTGTCCATTAGTTTGAGGATGGTGAACTAAGGAGAATTTCTTCTCAATTTGAAAAGCTTCATAAAAGTTCCAAAATGATTAAGAGGTGAACTGCGTGCCATTATCCATAATAAAAGTGTAGGGGATTCCAAATCTGCATATAACCTCTTTGAAAAAGAAGTCTTGGACCCTTTGAGATGTAATTTTTGGGACTGCTTCTGCTTCAATCCATTTAGTAAAGTGATCAATCGCCACCATCAAGAATTTCCTCTGTGCTTTGGCTATGGGAAATGGTCCTAGGATGTCCATCCCCCATTAGGCGAATGGCCATTCACTCCCTATTGGGGTCATGTTTTCTGCTGGCTTATGATGTATGTTGGCGTGATATTGGCATGCTTCACATTTGGACACCAAATTCTTAGCATCCCTTTTTATGGTGGGCCAATAGTATCCTCTTAAGATCACTTTTCTGGCGAGCACGTTAGCCCCTTCATGGATGGCTTCTATTCCTTCGTGAATTTCTCTTAACACATAATCTGCTTCAGTTTCACTCAAGCATTTGAGCCAAGATTGGCTTTTAGACCTCTTTCTCAGTTCTCCTTCCTTATAAGCGTATTCTGTGGCTTTCCTCATTATCCTTCTTGATTCCCTTGGATCGTTTGGTAGGGTGCCATTTTTCAACTAGTGGATAATCGGTTCCATCCATCCTCTATTGTCTTCAACTGGCAGGATATTGGCCTTGGCAATACTAGGGGATTTTAACTCTTCGATCAATACATTAGGGATCGCCATTCCCTTTGCTGCCATCTTTGTAATGCTATCTACCCCCTGATTTTCTATTTTGGGGATTTGCAATATTCGCCACTAGCCATCATTCCTTTTTTCTCCTTCTGCGATGAGTAGCTTTACCATGGAGACGTACTTAGTCATATCTTCATTTGCTTGGAAAGTGCCCGAGACTTGATTCATAACTAGCTATGAGTCACTATAAATTTCCAGATCTATGATGCCTATTTCTAGGGTAATTTGTAACCCTAAGATGAGGGCTTCATATTCAGCCACATTATTGGAAGTAGCAAACCCTATTCTTGCTGCATATTTAATTTCTATTTCATCTAGTCCTTTGATTATGATACCGATATCTGCCCCTGCTGAGCAAACTGCACCGTCTACCATTAGTTTCCATGGAAAAATCTCCTTGGTGGCGATGGGTTCCCCTGGCGTCATCTCTGCCATGAAATCTGCCAACACTTAGGCCTTTAACACTTTTCATGGTTCATAAGTAACTCCCAAGCTTCCAATGTGGATTGCCCATTCAGCGATTCTTCCTGAGGCCTCCGCTTTTTGCAACACCTTTCTCAAAGGGTTGTCTATCTTGACTACTACTGGATGTGCCTCGAAGTTGTGTTGTTATTAACAGTATAAAGGCTAACTTTTCCAATATTGGGTAATTAAGCTCGGCTTCATGTAACACCTTGCTTATGTAATAGATGGGCAACTGCTCGCCATCTTCTTCTCTTATAAGAACCGCTGCCATTGTTTCCTCTATGGTGGCTAAGCAAAGGTATAGGGTTTCCCCTTCAATCGGCCTACTGAGCAACGGAGGGGATATCAGAAATGTCTTGATTTCTTGGAAGGCCTTTGCGCAATCATCTGACCACTGAAAGTTTTTGGGATCTTTTAAGGTCTTAAAAAATGGTAGGCACCGCTTGGCTGAACTGGAAATGAACCGTTCTAGGGCGGTGATTCGCCCGTTGAGTTTTTGAACCTCATTAAGTGTTTTAGGCGGCTCCATGTTGATGATCGCCTGGATTTTGTCTGGGTTAGCCTCGATCCCCCTTTGAGATACCATGAATCCTAGGAACTTGCCTGATTTGACACCAAAGATGCATTTTTCTGGGTTTAATTTCAAGTTGAATCTTCTAAGAATTTCAAGGACTTCTCTCAAGTCTTTAGGATGCTCCTCTGCCCGCCTTGATATGACTATCATATCATCCATGTAGATCTCTACGTTTCTGCCTATATTATATTTGAACATCTTGTTGACCATCCTTTGGAAGGTGGCTCCTACATTCTTTAAGCCAAAGGGCATCTTAGTATAGCAATAAGTGCCTTCACGAGTGGTGAAGGCGATTTTGGCTTCATCTGGTTTGTGCATTGGTATCTGGTGATATCCAGACTTGGTATCCACTAATGAATATAGTTGGTGGCTTGCAGTGAAGTCTACCATCTAGTCAATTTATGGTAATGGATAGCTATCTTTTGGACATGCCTTGTTCAGATCATTAAAGTCCACACACATTCGATATGAGCCATTGGGTTTCTTTACCATCACTATGTTCCCCAATCATTCAGGGTATTGGACTTCCCTGATTATTCCCATCTTCATTAGCTTATTGATCTCTTCACTGATGACGATCTGCTTGGGCCAACTATGCTTCATTTTCTTTTGTACTATGGGGGTAATTGCTGGATCAATATTCAATTTATGCACCATCACTTCTCTGCTAACTCCTGTTAGCTCATCCTCAATCCAGGAAAAAGTGTCCTGGAATTCTGATAATGTTCACAAAGTTTTTTGTAAGATCATCGGGTCCATCTCTCTTACTTTTATTTCCTTGACCAACCCCAAGGCTTTGTTTTGAACGATCCTCTTAGGTTCGGCTTTATTCTCCTTTGGTTGAATATTCTCTTCTATGATAATAGTTAAGAACACTCATTTTAGTGCCTGACAATAGGCGATCCGTGCTTGTCTTTGGTCGCCTTTGATTATCGCCTCTCTTTTCGAGGTGGGGATCTTTAAGAGTAAATATCATATGCAAATAATGGCACATGTTTCATTAAGGATTGGTCACCCAATTATAGCATTGTATGCGAATGGGATATCAACCACCATAAATTCTGCTTGCAATGCCTTGGTTATGTCTCGTTCCCCCAATTCTACTTCAAGTTTGATCGAGCCTACTATTGTTGTTGATTTGCCTCCTAGGCCCACCAGGGGAGTGTTGACGGGGGACAGCTTGGCTTGGTCTAACCCCTTTTTGTCAAATACTTTCAGAGTGAGGAGATTTACTGAACTTCCCGTGTCCACTAGTATATTATGGACCATGCAATTATGAATTAAAGCTTTGACTACTAGAGCATCTTCATGGAGGGTTACGATTGCCCCTTTATCTGTTGCGGAAATTTGCACTGTTCCAATCTGTTCCATTTGAACCGCCTTTGAATTAATAGAATAGGTGGACCTAGCTGACCTTTTTCTCTTGGTAGAACAATCGCCTCCTGCAATTCCTCCTGCAATTACTTATATGTGTTTAACAGGCCCCCCTCTAGCCTTTCTATCGCCTTCAGCTTCATCACTATTTTCATCATCTCTGTGGTCTCGCCTCCTTTCTTGTCTTTTTTCGTTCCTTCTATATTCTCCTCTGTCACCTCTTTGATCTTTAGGCCTTTCTTCTTGTCTGTTATCTCACCTCTCTGTCTCTCTATCATTGCTTTGATCATCTCTATCATAGGTGGGTCTATCATGATCGTCCCTTTTGACAAATTGCCTAAGGGACCCAGCCTGAATGAGTTTTTGTATCTTCTTCTTCAAGTGATTACATTGCTCTGTATCGTGGCCTACATCTTTGTGAAACTGGCAGTACTTGTCGTTGTCCCTTCTCTCAGCTGTGTATGAACTCATCCTCCTTGGTCATTCTATCCTCTCTCCGTTGTCTTTGATGTGCATGGGGATTTGTTCTCTAGATGTATTAAGGGGTGTGTATTTGGGGAGATTGGAACTTTAAGAACCACTATTACCACATGAGTTTTTACTTCTTTTAGGATATCGCCTATCTCCCCTTAGGGAAAGCTCCCTTTTATATTCTTTCATTCTCTTCAGATAATATTGACCATCATCCACTCTTATGGTCATGTTGGTGAGTGCCATTAGGGCTTCTACATTGTTAGGAGCTTTGGCTAATAATTCCTTCATGAATTCCTCATTTGTTGTACCATGGAGCATAGCAGAGCAAGCTACACCCTAATTCAAATCTTCTATCTTGGCGATCTCGTCATTGAATCGTTCTATGTATCTTCTTTAGGGTTCGCCTTCCCTTTGTTGGATGGAAAATAGGTCTGCTGACACCTTTTTCTGTTGGATGGAGGCTACAAATCTCTACCTGAATGCTGTGGCGAGTTGTCTAAAGGAGTATATAGAGTGAGGGGATAGTGTTTTGTACCAATCAGCAGCGTTCCCCTATAAGGTGGTAGGAAAGAATTTGCACCATATATAGTCCTCATTAGTTTGGACACTCATAGATGGCTGGAATTTGTAGACGTGACTTGCCGGGTCAGACTTTCCAGAATAAATGTCTAATGTGGTGAACTTAAACCCTTTGGGTAAAGGTTTATCTAGAATGTGTTAAGCCAATGGCGACTCATTCTTTAAACTGAACCCAAGGTTGAAATCTTGCATGCCCATCTTGCCAATGACCTCCCTGACTTGTCTTTCTATTTTTTCTTTTTCATCTTCTTCCTGTTCCACCCTTTGTGCTATTGCTCTTTCTAATTGCTCGTCTCCCCTTTTGAGCATTTTCTCCTTTATCTCCAGGACTGAGGGGACGACTTTCTACGTTTTCTTCTTGGCTTTCTTTTTAGGTTGTTTGTCCTTTGTTTCTATCCAGCCTTTAATGTCCTGAATTTTGTCATCAAACTTCTGACATGCTTCGTCCAAAATTCTAGCTACATCTGCTGCACTAATCATGCTACTCCCTTCCTTTCCTCTTGTGTTAGTAGCATGAGAAGATGTATCATCCAGGTCATTCTCTACTCCCCTCCTTTCGCCCTTAAAATTGTCCCCCTGAGGTGCAGCAGGTGGGACAAATTAGGGAACATACTCATGGTGCCCTGAAGTACGGCCAGATTAGTTTGATCTTGCACTCCTAGCAGAGGGGGAATGTCAGTATTTAGACGGGGAATGAGGATTCATTGATTTGGAATGAAGGTAGGGCCTGGGTGGAAAACAGGTGAAGGGGGTAAATAAGGAACATTAAAATCTGTTCCAGGAGGCCTTACTGGAACTGGGGGAACCAGTAGTGGTATGGAAGTTACCGGTGGATTTGGTGTGATTGTAGGTGTTCCCGATGGTATTGGTGGATATCCTTGAGATTGAGGATATTGAATCCCAAGAGTTAGAGTGCGTTGAGGAGTTTGATTAGCAGTGGGAACTAGAATTCCAGGTGGTTGATAAGTGGGGGGAGTCCCCTGAGTAGTTCTAGATGGTTGTCGCATCCACGCCGGAAGTCCTCCTGGGCTAAAGAAACTAGGGGGTAGACCATAGGGAGGGTCGTTATTCGTCATAATGAACTATTTTCAAATTAAAAATAGTCCACGCTCACCGCACCAATGAAATGTTTAGGACGTTCCCCTTGCCTGAGTGTCGCCTGAGCTGCTCTAAGTCACTAGAACCTGCAAAACAAGAGCAGACTTGGGGTGGTCCCCGGGGTCTGACTCCGATGCTTAAGTTAGAGATATTCTCTTAAGAGTTATAAAGGTATATGAATGAGAGAACGATACCTCACCCCCTAGATGGCAGGGGTTTATATAGTAGTAGGAACAATTCCCTTAAACCTAGGAATTCTTGTCCTAATAGGTTTAGGAGTCTTCCTTTGCTGTAATGAGTCAGAATCCCCTTAAGAGTAGGAACCTTCTATGTAATGTGAGAGTCCCCCTTGACTTAGGATTCAAGGTGTCAGGACATGTAGAGGGTTAACGTGAGCCTAGCATGTAATGGACCCTCTAGGTCTTTTGAACTTAGGGTAGTGATTTGTATCACCATATATTAAAAAAAAATTAAATTGACAAGAGCATGAAATTGATTTTGGGAGGGACAAATTCTTGACGTAGATGATGTCGGTCGAGAGTAAGAACCTGTGTGAAACGACTCTAATTGTTAGTTTGCTTATGTTAGAGACATATCACGTTTATGGCTTTATAAAGTTTTGCTTACTTTGTCTACTTGCCATTCAGATAACTTGGCAGTCATATCATATGTCATTGTTTAGTTATGCAAACATAAAAAAATGTTGATGAATACCCTAAAAAATCCAATGAAACTTTGCTTTAATGTTCAAAGATAGAGGCTCTGCCTCTCAACAAGTTAAAGAAAGTTTGTGTATCAATGTCATCAGATTTTTTTAAAAACCGAATTGAACTGGTTAATATGGTAAATTAGTTAAAAATTGAATAAGTGATCCGGGTTCGGTTTATGTAAAAAATTAAAATAATAAAAGATGATTTAAATAAAAAATTTTAGAAAATATTAACTAAATCATTTTCAATAAAAAAATGAATTTTAAATCATAAAAATATCAAATTAAATTAAATGATTAATTTAGTGTAGTAATGTTATTTAGATGGTTAAAGTCAGTCAAATCACAATTTAACTAGTCAAATCACAATATGATCATGAGACTAATTGAATATCCAATTTGGTTTAGAAGCATTGATCTCATCTTAAATTATTGTGTCTATCTATTGACTAAGTATTATTTGATTATTTGGTTTATATATATAGGTATTCTGGCTTTGGTAAATGTAGGTATGTACTCCAATTTAGACCTTAAAAAAAAAGAAGAAGAGAACTACACTCATAGAATGGATTGGGTACCAAATGATACCTAGTAGTTCGAACAAAAACACACTTATATTAAACCAAGTATAATGTTGCCTAAGTCAATTATTTTCCAATGGACCCCACCTCTCATGCCACTCAATTGGCTAGCCCATCAATTATCAAACCTTCTGTCTCCAACAATTAGACAGTAACTTCTCAGCTTCAAAATGTCTATGTATTAGGTTGCCTTAATTAATTAAAACAATGTTTTTGGGGTGGTCTAATTATTTACCAGTTACCACCTAAA